>PVIJ01005642.1:0-101163 GCA_004024925.1 Scalopus aquaticus
TTTTTTTTTTTTTTTTTTTTTTTTTTTTTTTTTTTTTTTTTTTTTATTTTTTTTTATAAAGATTTATTTATTTATACATACAAGCTGGGGTATAAGCCAGAGTCATGGGGCGGTGAGATGGTTCACCAGATACAGAATGGGGAGCAGAACAGGCAGATCAGAAATATACTGCTGAGGGGAGCAGCGGGTGAGGCAGGAGAGGTCTGCTGCACCATGTGGGATTCTCCCTGGCCGGGCGTTGAACTCGCATCGCGCGCTGCTGACAGCTCCACAGCACAGCGCCCAACCGCTGCGCCACCAGGGAGGCCCCCTTGTGTCCTTTTCTACTCCATTTTGTGCTCTTATCCTCCCCCTCCCCCGCTGAGTATCTCTCTCCTATTTGGTTTCCCTATAATCCTGTTATAAGTGTAACCATTAGATACTTTTCTCTTTCTTTCTGTCTTATTTCTCTGAGTATGATCCCTTCTAATTCCATCCATGGTGCTGCAAATTGTATGTGTTTGTCTTCTCTGAATGCTGAATAGTATTCCATTGTGTATATTTACCCTATCTTGATACAATCATCTATTTTTGGACATCTGTGTTGCTTCCATACCTTTGCTATTGTAAACAGTGCTGAAATGAACATACAGATGCATGTATCCTTTTGGATTAGTGTTTTCATGTACCTTTGGGTAGATTCCCAAAAGTGTTATTGCTGGGCCGTACGGAAGCTCCGTTTTTAGCAGTTTGAGGAACCGCCATACAGCTTTCCATAGTGGTGGGACCAGTTTGCATTCCCCCCAGCAGTGTAGAAGAGTTCCTTTTTTTCCACATCCTTTCCAGCATTTGTTGTTTCCTGTGTTTTTAATGTGTGCCATCCTCACAGGTGTGAGGTGGTATCTCGTTGTGGTTTTGATTTGCATTTCCCTGATTGTAAGTGATGTTGAGCATTTTTTCATGTACCTGTTTACCACTTGCTTTTCTTCTTTGGAGAAGTGCCTTTTTAGCTCGTATGCTCATTTTTTGCCTGGATTGTTGGCTTTGTTTTTGTTGAGTTGTGTGAGATCCGTCTAGATTTTTGTTATCAGTCCTTTATCGGTTGTATTGTGTGCAAAGATCTTTTCCCAGTTGGCAGGAAGTCTGTTAGTTTTGGTTAATGTCTCTTTTGCTGTACAGAAGCTTTTTATTTTGATGTAATCCCATCTGTTTATCTTGTCCTTCACTTCCTTCGCTTTGGGGGATGTGTCTTTCAAGATTTTGCTGAGATGTATGTCGTGTAGAGTTTTGCCTATATTTTCTTCTATAAATTTTATGGTTTCAGGTCTCACGTCCAGGTCTTTCATCCATTTTGAGTTGGCTTTTGTGCAGGGTGTGAGATAGTAGTCTAGCATCAAAAACAAACACAAAGACCAATGGAACTGAATAGAATACCCAGAATTAAAGCCGCATATATATGAACAACTAATCTTTGACAAAGGAGCAAAGAAAATGCAGTGGAACAAGGATATTCTATTCAATAAATGGTGCTTGGAAAACTGGACAGCCACATGCAAAACTTTTAAACTATTAAAGTGTTTTCCAAAGTGATTATATCATTTTATAGTCCCAGCAGCAATGAATGACACCAGCTATTCCATATCTTTGCCAACAATTGTTTGGTCACTTTTAAAAGTTTTAGTAATTCTAGTTGATGTGTAGTGGTACTTCATTGGGGTTTTAATTCTAATAATGATTAATGATGTTGAGCATCTTTTCCTGTGCGGAATGACATCAGTACATCTTTGTTGAAATGACTATTAAAATCCTTTACCCATTTAAAAATATTTTTATTATTATTTTGTTAGTTCTCAATATAGTCCACATACAAGTCCTTTATTAAATACATGATTTGCAAAATTTTCTCACGATCGGCCTTTTCATTCTTCTGACATGTCTTTCAAAGAATAAAAATTTTAAATTTTGATGGTGAATTTTGAAAATCAGTAAGTGATCCTAGCTGCCTAGCCACAACCAGAAGAGAAGTCTGGTTCCAGAGTGAAAAGTAACAACAAAGTAATTTTAAATGGGGCCTCCCTGGTGGTGTAGGGGTTAAAGTCTTAGCACTAACAAGCTATCACCAGCCACTGTGGCATGAGTTCAATCCCCGTAAGTTTGATCCCCAGACAGGGAGTTGACCCATATGGCGCAGCAGATCTCTCCTAACTTGCCTGCTTCTCCCTTCAGCAGTGTATTTCAGTAGATCCACCTGTTCTGCTCCCCGCTCTATCTCTGGTGAATCCTCTCACCCCCCTGTACCTCTGGCCTACACCCCAGTTCTTTTATGCATAAATAAATAAAAGCATAAAAACCAAAGTAATTTAAAATGACCCTTTGGGCAAGGGTTGTGTAGTCTTACCACCAACTACAGACCAGGGCATAGTAGGACATTTGTTTTTTATGAAAGAGAACACAGAATTTGTTTCAGGGTTAGAGACTGTAACTCCAACCTTCATCACACATGTCTTATTGCTTGGGAGATATGTTATGAGAACAGAGAGAATTTGCTTGCTCTTTGTAGCAGTTTAGAAACTAAAGAATGCCTGAAAACACTCTTTGTATGTGGTTTATACAAATGAGGATGACCACGCAATATATCACAGTATTTAGTCTGCTAGGGCTGCCATAACATTGTGCTACAGACCAGGTGGCTTAAAAAGAAATTTATTTTCCCACAATTCTGAAGTCTAGATGTCTCCACTTAAGATGTCAGCAAGTTTGATTTCTTCTGACACCTTGCTCCTTGACTTGTAGATCATCTTCAGGTGAGCTTTTTTTTCTTCTGTGAGTATTTGGATTCTAATCTCTTAAGGATATAAATCATATTGGATTAGGGGCAGCCTTAAAACCTCATTTAACACTGATTACCTCTTTAAAGATACTATATCCCCAAATGGTCACATCCTGAGACACTGGGAGTCAGAATGTCAGTATATGAATTTGGGGGAAAACAATGTAGTCCATTATTGTCACCTAAATGAAAAGCTAAATACTTATTCAGAACTGTATTTCTATTTTTTAAAAATATTTCTTTTTATTACACATACAATAACTGAGTGTAGGCCAGAGGTGTGTGGGGGGAGGGAGGGAGGATTCACCAGAGTTGGGAGCAAAACAGGTGGATTTACTGAAACACACTGCTGAGGGCAGCAGCATGCGAGATAGGAGAGGTCTGCTGCGCCATGTGGGTCAGCTCCCTGGCCCAGGATCAAACTCATGCTGCAGGGGCTGGCGATAGCTTGAAAGCGATGAGACTTTAATCCCTGTGCCACCAGGGAGGCCCCAGAACTGTATTTCTAATCCATTCAAACCCGATATAGAATGACAATGAATAGGCTTCCTATTCACTGCAACCCAGGTGGCCTTGCCAGTAACTATTTGTAAGCAAACTCATACAACAGTGTAGATGAACAACTTCCTGAAAACTTGCCTGATCTTGTTCATTTCAAGGGGTAGAATTGTGTATAAACCCGTGCCCACACTTTCTGCAAGCAACTGGAACTCCTTTCTGGAATGAACAAGTCACCTTTATTTGCATCAGGGTTTCGCTAACTTAGGACTATTGACATTTGGGGCAGGACAACTCTGCTTTGGGGCCTCTCTTTTGCATTGTAGGATGCTTGTCACATCCTTGGCACTGTAGGATGCATCCCTGGTCTCCATTCACTAGATGCTAGCATCACTTCCCCAGTCGTGACAACCAAAAGTGTCTCCAGACATTGCTCCAGACAAACTGTCCCTGACTGAGAACTCTTGGCCTACATAACATCTTTCCAGAAGTAACTCAGCCATGGACAGTATGGAAACAACACAAAACAAAACAAAACGCATGTTATTATGTGTGATGTGAGGTAGAATTGTCTAGTTTAGGACTGACACAGCACTTTGCAAAGCCTCTATCCCTTCTAATCCACCAACATTGGACACTGGTGCCCTCCCTACTTAATAGAACCTACAAAAATTAAGAAGAACATACTTTGCAATGTCAGTTTTCTCTTAGTACCTACCTCTCTGGATCAGTTGCCACACTCCACTAGCTACAGCTGGAAAGAATTATGAATGCTAAAATGTTAAAGATCAACAGAACTATGAGGTAAAGTTGGCAAGTTGTATTTGCCTCTTTAAAAAGAGTACGTCTTTGGTAAATGGAAGTTTCTTTTATTTATTTATTTTAAGTTAGGTAATGTTGTTTACAACACACTATTTGATTCAGAAGCATAGGCTCACACCTCCTCAGATGTATGTCACCATACCACCATCCACCACCAAGGTACCCGCAATCTTCCACCCTAGTCCATTGTGCCCTTTCCCCATTTTGTTTTCATCCCTTCTCTCCATATTGTAGCCTCAATTCCACCGTCAGATTTTTGGGGTTTGTTATTGGTTTGATTTTGTCTGATTCTTTGTTTTGTTTCTCTCTATTCCATATAAGTGAAACCACCTGGTATTTGTCTTCTTCCTTCTAATTTATTTCACTTATCATTATTCCCTCCTGCTTCATCCATGTTGCAGCAAAATGGTTAGGATTTTTTTAATAGCCAAGTAATAGTCCATTGTGTATATATGCCACATCTTTCTGATCTAGTCATCTGTGTTTGGGCACTAAGGTTGTTTCCATAGCTCGGCTATTGTAAATAGTGCTGCAATGAACATGGGAATGCAGTTGGTGTTTTTGTATTTGGGAAAATACCTAGGGGAGTGGAATTGCTGGTAAAAATGGCAGATCCATTTTTAATCTTTTGAGAAACCTCCATGGTTTCCATAGGGATTGGACCAGCCTACACTCCCACCAACACTGGGAGAAAAGTTCCTTTTTTTCCCACACCTTTTCAGAACTTGTTCCTGGTCACTTTGATATGGCCCTTTCTCACAGGTGTAATGAGTTAATATCTCATTGTGACTTTAATTTGCATTTCCCTGGCAATAAGTGATGAAGAACATTTTTTTTAAAAGATTTATTTATTTATACATATAAGCTGGGGTACAGGCCAGAGGTGTGGGGCGGAAAGAGGGTTCACCAGAGACAGAGCGGGGAGCAGAACAGGCAGATCAGAAATACACTGCTGAGGGGAGCAGCAGGTGAGGCAGGAGAGGTCTGCCGCATCATGTGGGACTCTCCCTGGCCGGGCGTCGAACTCGCATCGAGTGTGCTGTGGACAGCTCCACAGCACAGCGCTCAAGCGCTGCGCCACCAGGGAGGCCCGAAGAACATTTTTTTTCATGTACCTATTATACATCTCTATGTCTTCTTTGGAGAAATGTATATCCTGCCCATGTTTTTAATTGGAATTTTGTTGAGTTGTATAATATCAGCCCTTTGTCAGATACATAGTGTGCAAATATTTTCTTCCATTTAGTAGGGTGTCTTTGTTTTAGTAATGTTTTTTTTTTTTTACTTTTTAGTTTAATATAATCTGTTTTTATGTTCTCTTTTTTTTCCTTGCTGTTGGAGATGAGTCCCCAAACATCTCTGAAGTCTGTGTCATGTTTTGCATATGTTTTCTTCTGTGCATTTTATGGTTTCAGGTTTTACATCCAAATCTTATGCATTTTGAGTTAATTTTTGTGTAAGTATGAGGTAAGGATGTAGTTTTATTCTTTTGCGTATGGCTGTTCAGTTTTCCCAGGTCTATCTTTTGAAGAGACTCTCCAGTGTATACTCTTTGCTTTTTGTCATAGGTAAACTGTATGTAGAGATTCTTCTCTACACTCTCAAGTCAATTCCATTGGTCTCTGTGTGTCTGTTTTTGTTCTAGTATCATACTACTTTGATTACTATAGCTTTGTAGTATATTTTAAGTCTTAAATTCTGATATCCACATCCTTCCTCTATTTTGTCAGGAATGTTTTAGCTATTGTGGTCTTTTGTGGTGAGTTTTGTGAGTTGCCGTAATATTTGTTCAATTTCTTTGAAGAATTCCATCAATGGAAGATTCTTTAAGTGAATTTCAAGTAATGATGACATGCTATTTGTGATGTATTCACTCTAGTGATTCAAACTGCATAACATTGGCTATAATTTACCTCAGTAGTGGGTGACCTTTCCAGAAAGAATCTCTTTGTGACTTGTGAGTCATTCTCCCCTTTTGTTAGTTGCTCAGCACCAAAAGAAGTTGAACAATACTTTACTGACTCTAAAATTAAGATAATATAGTACTTGCTATATAAGGTAAGGTTATTGTAAGGATTCGAGGAGATAATGGATATAAAGCTTTTAGAACAGTGCTTAGCACTTTGTAAGGGGTCAACATGTTAGTTATTATTCTTTGCTCATCAAATCTATACTGGAATGTGGCTTCAAATTAAGCACTGTGCAATGTGATGTGGCAGAGTTAGAGGTAGATGACTCATGGATACCTATGAAAGCAATGATTAATATAGCATTAGTACTAATAGCTACCATTTGTTGAGCATCTCCTGGGGGTCAGTTTCTATACTAGGTACACTAGAGTTATTGTTTCATTTATTCTTCAAAATGATCTTGCAAAATAGGTCTTATTTGTTCCATTTCATAAATAAGGGAACAAATTCCTTGGGGTTAAGTACCATAAATCAATTATCATGGATGTGAGATTTTACAAGATATCTGTTTGACACCTAAATTCTGCTCTCTCTGTGTGACTTCATTGTAAAAGAGATGCGGTGCATGCATCAAGAAGTAAACTACCGGGCCTCCCTGGTGGCACAACAGGTTCAGCCCAGTGCTGTAGGCGGCTGCAGTGCGAGTTCGATGCCTAGCCGGGGAGATTCCCACATGGTGCAGCAGACCTCTCCTGCCTTGCCTGCAGCTCCCCTCACCAGTGTATTTCAGTTGATCTGCCTGTTCTGCTTCCCACTCTCTCTGGTGAATCCTCTCACCGCCCCACACCTCTGGCCTGCACCCAGCTTGTATGCAAAAATAAATAAATCTTAAAAAAAGAAGTAAACTACCAAGGAGAAATTGCTACCTACCTTAGAAGAGATTTGATAAATTATTATAAAAAAAGAATAGGAAGAGAATTTTCCCTCTGGGGTTTTAGGGAAAACCTGAGGAAGAGGCACAAATTGGGCTGAATTTTCACATGTGGAACAGTAGGACTGGGGTGGGTGGGAACATTCCTAGATAGAAGAATAAAACCATAAAACAGGAAATTGTGGTTTTTAAATGAGGAACAAGAGGGAGTCTGGTTTGACTAGAATTATGAGGGAAACCCTCATCAGGTCTAGCTTGAACTATTGCCCTTTTATTCTTCCTCTAACTTGTCCTCACCTCATCTTTCTGCAGATGTGGTCCCCCAAATACTATCCACATTCCTGGGAGATAGAGGACCTTAAATCTGATCATGTTGTTTCCCTGTATGAAATTCTTCAGCATCTCTCCATCACAGGCAGAACAACTATGTAAACTCTAGAACCTTCGTGATGTGTTTTCCCTCTATTGCCTTCTCATACCCTGCTATATTTTCCCTCTTCCATCCTGTGCTTCACCATACTAAGCTCTACCCACTTTGTTCCTTGACACTTGCCCTTTTCTTCATACATGCTGTTTTTCCTTTTCCTTTCTTGTCCACTGGGAAAATTTTGCCTTTATTCTTTGGTGTCCACTTTTAAAGTGCTTTCCTTGAAGGCTTATCAGACATTCTTCATGGCCAACCCCAGTGAGGCTTGGTCTCTCTTTTTAAGCACCTGCTACATTGGGTGTGTGATCATAAATGATTTTATTATAATGATTATGTTGCCTGTGTGTTTTTCCATTTTTTACCTTTCTGAGGATAAAAATTGTATCTTGTTTTCTCCTCTTCATCTCCATGTTTCAATAAATAATAAGAGTCCAATAAATACTCCTTGAATAGAGGAGGCTAATATAAAAACATCAGAGAAATGTAACGAGGGCCTGAATTGGGTAGTGTTAGAAAAATATTTCACTTTAACTCTTTTACCAAAAAAAATGTTATTGGGAAATGAAGTGAATTTTTCATAAGCACTTTTTTTTCTTTTTATATTGGAGCTTAAATAAGATATTCTTTTTTTTTTTTAAAGATTTATTTATTTAGGGCCTCCCTGGTGGTACAGCGGTTGAGCGTTGCGCTGTGGAGCTGTCGGCAGCAGCGATGCGAGTTCGATGCCCGGCCGGGGAGAGACCCACATGGTGCGGCAGACCTCTCCTGCCTCGCCCGCTGCTCCCCTCAGCAGTGTATTTCTGATCTGCCTGTTCTGCTCCCCACTCTGTCTCTGGTGAACCCTCTTGCCGCCCCACACCTCTGGCCTGTACCCCAGCTTGTATGTATAAATAAATAAATCTTAAAAAAAAAAGACTTATTTATTTATTTGTGCATACAAGCTGGGGTGCAGGCCAGAGGTGTGAGGTGGTGAGAAGTTTCACCAGGGACAAAGCAGGGAGCAGAACAGACAGATTGACAGAAATACACTGCTGAGGGGAGCAGCGGGCGAGGCAGGAGAGACAGGCCTGCCGCGCCATTTGGGAATCTCCCCAGCTGGGCATTGGTCTCATGTCACCGCTGCCCTGACGGACAGCTCCACAGCTCTCCCCACTAGGGAGGCCCAAATAAGACATTACTTGGTGCTCCATTCCTTTTGTTCTGTAAAATGAGGTTGGCCTGAGTGTGAATTCCATAAGGTGGCTATCAGAGGCTTTCACTGAGTTGAGCTTGAAAGATGGGTGCTCAATGTACATTTGGTGAAAATCTGCCTCTTAATGTTGTCACATTCAATGTAAGGCTTTGTGGTAATTGCTTTCAGGTTCTTAAACCCTCTGCTGTCCTTTCCATTTAGATAAACAAAACCTTTCTTTCTGATGCTTACAGTTTGCTGGGGCCTTTCCTTCAACCTCTATAGGCCCCTTTGGCTGGCTCAATCACGATCTATTTGGTTTGCTCAGCAGTATTTTGGTAGCCAGCACCAGCTCTAATGCCTCTGAATATTTTGAATTCACAGAAATGGGATTCAGTTATCAGCAAGGTCTGGTGAGTATTGGATGAGGATGTCTTTGATTTCCTCAGAAGCCTCATTACATATTCTGTTATGGGCCAGCAGTCCAATAAGCTGGACTGGCATATTGCATGAATCTGGGCCACACAGATGTCTACCATGCGAATTGCTTCTTGTCCACAAGTGGAACAGTTTCCAGTTACTGGTGTTGCTGGGCCCCTTTTATATCTGGATGGGACCATTGCCTGGTTTGCCTCTTGTCAGGTCGGAGGACCTACACCGAGTGCCGAGGCCCTTCCTTGCACAGCAAGATGGTAGGTGTCAACAGCATATCACCATGTGGGGAAAACAACTGGAAATGTTTTTTAAAGTATATATTTTTTTAAAAATTATTTATTTATGCATACAATCTCAGGTGTAGGCCAGAGGTGTGGGGGGGTGTGGGGGAGGGTGAGGTTTCACCAGAGACAGAGTGGGGAGCAGAACAGGCAGATTGACTGAAGTACACTGCTGAGGGGAGCAGCGGGCGGGGAGCAGCGGGCGAGGCAGGAGAAGTCTGCTGTGCCATGTGGGAAGCTCCGTGGCTGGGTATCGAACTCGTGTTGCAGTGGCTCTGGATAACTTCATCATGCTGCGACTTAACCTGTTGCACCACCAATGAGATCCCTTAAAATATTTTTTAAATAAACAAAAAACTTCATTTGCTTTTCCCATTTGAGTCCAAGGCCCTACCTTACCCCACTTGCTCTGTCTTGCCAAAACCCCTTGTGTTTAGTAATCAAGAGTTAAATCAGGCACTTATAACCAGCCTACTGGTATGCTGTGAAATACTTCGAAGAAAGTTTTTGGCTTTTGTCAGTGAGTCTTGCCTACATCATACAGGATTTTGTTCCTGTGTCTGACTGGATGTCATCATAGGGGAACTAGTTAAATATTTGCATTTTTGTGAGGAGTCTCAGGAATCGGTATTTAATGGGTCCAGGTGATTGAAACACTTGGTGTAAATTCCTTCCAGTGTAACAAAGAATGAGAGAGAAGGCTGTCTTCAAACTTGGGTGGAGATTAGGGGGAGGGGAGGACTCACCCACAGGCTTTGTGTAGTTTGAGTCTGACTCTGCACTTCAAGGTGTAATGCACACATTTAAAATCTTTATTTTACACATTTAAAATTTTGTACTTATGTTTCGCATGTTCTTTAATCCTTTCCATGGTTAACAGAATCTAGAGGCTCTAGAACTTGCTACTTCATTTGCATTAAAAAGCAAGAATTTCCATGAAAACTAACAAATGTGAATTCTTTTATCTTATATCCTAGACTTGCTAAAGGTCAGTTAGAGGACAGTGCAAAATTTAAGATTACCTTAGATATCCAAAGGACAAGCAATGACATCAAGATTAGCAATGCATATAATTGTGGTACGTGACCCAGGTCAAGTTTTTCCAGAGGCTTCCTGCCCCTAGCTTCGCTGGAGGAGAGATCAAAGAATCCAAGAGTAGAGGCTGAAGGGGAAAGATGGAGAAGGCTGCACATGGGAAAATGAAGGGAGATAGGATTATATGTAGAGTAGAGGGGGTGGAATAGGAATTGGGTAGAGGTGATTGTTGAAGGCACTCAAACACAAAGGAATCCATTTACTCATCAAACTTTATTAGTTATCTACTTGGAGCCTGATCAGATACTAACCACAGTTCCTACCCTCAAAAAGCTCTCAGTCTAGTGGGATAGGCAGACAGATGCATATTACAATGGAGGGTGATAAGTCTAACAATAGAGAGAGATACTAAGAGTAAAGTAAAATTTGTTGAAATACTACAGTTCAAATTTCTCCTTTCCACTCTCTTTAAAACACCAATTTTGTTTCACCTTTCTTTTAAAAGATAATTCTTTTTGTCAAATGATGTGACAAGCAAATAAATGTTGCTGTCTTCTTCCACTCTTCCTTGTAACTGGAGAGCTATCGTTGGGTGCTGTGGACAGAGAGATTATTTTGTTGTGATATAAAGTGGTAACTGTGTGAATGCAGGTCAAGATATTTCATGAACAGACTGGAAAGAAGCAAAAAGTTAAGATGTAAAGATTGAAGGTGCCCCAAACTAATCTCAGGACAGAGAGTTATAGGGAAAGGAAGAGAGAGTTCATTGGAATATGGAAAAGAAAAAAAAATCCAAACATGGAGATGACTGCAATTCAGAAATATCAGGCAGTGTAGTTTGGACATTGCAGTGGAAGCATTTATGGTGTATTATTTTACTGAGTAACAAGAGGAAACTATATCTTCACCTTTTAATTATAGGCCAAATGCTTCTTTTTTCTTTTCTTTTCTTTTCTTTTCTTTTTTTTTTAATTTTGGCTAGGATATCCATTAGCCCAGTCAAAAAATTACAGTACACAGGCTCCCCAAAATCCGTAAGTGTGTTCCTGGCCCACGCTATCATAGCTTAGTAGAATTACAAATACAGTTTACCATTCACATATTAAAAAAGAACTTTTATTTCTATACCTTACAGGAAAAAAAAATTCTGTTTGTGTCTCGTTGTATGCAGGAGCACATTTTGCTGGTTTGATGCATACCATTTTCTAACAATTTTCTTTGTTTCTTTTTACAGCGTTGTTTTTGCTGTACTCTTGCTGATGGCTGATAAATTTTAATTTCCCTATTTGATAACATTAGTGATTCTGATTTCAGTTTTTTCATTTATTTTGCTTTTTGTTTTTTTCTCTCAATGTAACATTGATGAAGGATCCAGGAATATGACAGAAAGGTGGAATAAATATTAATTTTCTGCAAAAAAAATATCGTAAGGGCCAAATGAATAAATGTGATGAAGTCAAGCTTATCAGGGAAAATATACTGTTATAATTATGAAGTTAATTGAATATTAAAAATCAAATCACTAAAGTTAATCTGAATGAATTCAAAGCTTAAAATTACATTATAATATAGTTACTGCAAACCTCAAATAAAATTTAAATAATAAGTACAGATTAAGTAAAACTTAAAAGAGGATCCTGTTTTTCCCCCAAAGAATACATAAGATTCTTTTTGCGATGTAATCCTAAATCATATTATATAGCTTTTTATTTCTAACAACTAGGTTGAATCTATAAGACTTAGTTATTAATATATACCTATTAATTTAGGCCTCACTGAAATCAGTGCTTCATTTTTATTTCCTTCTGCTCCTGATTCAAGACAGGCACATACTATCAGGCATTTAAAACACATTTGCTGCTGATGAAAATCTTGGCTCCATGTGAACAGCTCCCAGTTTATCATTTTGATGTTCTAGAAAGGAATAAACATGATACAACAATCCATTGTCACTTCCACTTATAATTTTTTTCTAGGTATCAGGAAAGTATTTGTACTTTCTGGACAGATTTCTTTTGAAAAACAGACCTAAATTTAATCTGTTTGTTCAGAGTCCAGGTTCCACACTTAGGTTATAGAACAATCTATCTGTAATTCAGAGTTCATTTCCTAGAACTTTCCTGAGTTGCTGAATAATGGCCTCAATTCTTCCACTCCTTTCCCCTGGGAAAGGGGCTCAGTCACCTGGACCTTGGTTGCCAGGGGCAGACTTGTGAGCTCCAATTTGTTTGCATGAAAGAATAACACCTGTGACTACATATTGAAAATTCAACTGCAGGTGTATTTGCAAATTGGATTTTGAGGGGGAAGTTTAAGCAAATCCTATTGAAAGCGAATCCCTCCAAGGTGTGAGTAATGAAGAAACAAGAAGAAAAGTGACAATCAAAAACCTATTAACATCTAGTTTCCAGGGAAGAACCTGACTGTCTAATGACATTGATGCTTTCACAGCCGAGGCATTTAGCAGTCATTGTGTGTCAGTTGCTTCCTTATAAATGCCACGTGACAAATTTTCAGTTCTTTTGACTTCTAAGCCCGACCACTCAAAGATATTTGAAATGAGTTGATGGCCCTAAGGGATGAGGACATCTGTCCTTCTGAATTTCTCCACAGAAACCTGCAACGATGCCTCAGGCATCAATGCATAAATGGAATACATTGACCAATCTATTTACCCCATTCATTCTTTTATTCACTCCTTACAATCCAGAGTAAATTATTATGTCCAAAACAGAAGAAAAAGGCTAAACCTATCAGCTGTGTATAAGCTTTAGAATTTGGATGGCAATGGCTTTATGTCTCCAAACTAAAGGAAGAAATTGCTCACTAAATTCCTCACTGAGCATCTATCATCACTTTCAGTTTGCATCTCTGTTTCTCTCCCCAGAGTTTTCTTTTTTCTTTTTTTATTATAAAGCTACTTTGGGGGCCTCCCTAGTCTCGCAATGGGTTAAGTCTCAGCACTGTGAAGCTACTGGCAGCCACTGCAGCCTGAGTTCAATCCCTGGCCAGGGAGCTGACCCACATGGCGCAGCAGACCTCTCCTGTCTCACCCGCTGCTCCCCTCAGCAGTGTATTTCAGTCAGTCTGCCTGTTCTGCTCCCCACTCTGTCTCTGGTGAATCCTTTCACCCTCCACCCCAATACCTCTGGTATATACCCCAGCTCTTGTATGCATAAATAAATAAATCTTTAAAAAATAAAAATAAAAAAGCTACTCTATGTCCCCATTTTGTTTTTACTTAACTGTTCTCTTTCGTACCAGGAATCGACTTGCTGCTGCTGTTACCCCTTGCTGGGGCAAACAAAATGTTTGAGAAGGAATTAGAAACAACAGAAACCTAAAACTGATGATTTGGTCATATTATAAATGTGATAAGAGCAAGTTTTTCATTGTTACCTTTTAGTTCTCCAAACTGACATTGGCTGCATGAATGACAGGCTCAGGGTCCAAATATCCTTCTCTCCAGGGTAATTAATATAATAATATAATTCTTATCAAAAAAAGGAAATTATCAAGTTTTATTACTTTAACTGGTTTATAAGGTAATTTTCGAGTGGACTAGTAGAATGTATTTAGAAAGTGGGGTTGCAGTTTTGTTGGATTCTATGAATTGTGGTACTTGAGCTTTTAAAAAACAGATACCATATAAAGAAATGTTTTCTGAAAGGAAAACTTGTTATTTGCAAAATGTAAAGGCTTATGGCCTTCTGATTGGGAGGGGGCACATGGACCCCTCCAATGTCAACACACGCATTCTAAATTTGCCTTAACGCTTCAAGCAGCTCTTAACATCATATGACAAGGAGAACGTTTGTTAATCAGAAAAATTACAACCTATTCATACTCACTGTTTGATTATTTCTTTGCTGACCTCTGAGGTCCCATTGTTGATTGAATTAGTTATAGTAACTGATATTTATTTTAGCAACTAGCTATTTTGAATGCAAACTTTTCTTATCACCAGATGATTGATAGGCACATTAAGGAGTTGTTCAACAGGTTGCTTGATTTGAAGAAATGCCTAAATCCTGATAGGTTACTTTTTTATCAGCAACGAGTGGGAATTAGCACAGATAAGCTCCTGGTAACCAAAATTTTATTTTCAAAGTGGAATGGTACCCTTTCTTTAAATTTGATTCGTTTAAGCAATAGATTCTGTCAGTTTACTTTAATAAATTTAAATATGTAAAATTTTGGTAGGTTGGAAAGTGCTCTGAAATAAATTGCTTAGCTAGTGTTGTTTGAAAAAGTGTGCTGCAAGGAAAATTGTCAAGAAGCTGTGGTTGAAGGAGTATCTGTTGGCACTAATCATCTGGATTTTGTTTATCATCATCGTCATCATCATATTGTTTTGTTTAGTTATTGCTTAAAACCTCCATTTTATAAAGATTTTCAGGCACTTGAAATAATTTAGGCCTACAAATGCCTAAAATTTTTATTCCTGTTGGTAAAAGTGTTGTTTTGTTTTTTCTTTTTACAGAAACATGATAGAGTAAGGTAAGTTACCCACAGTTAACTGAGGGACAGGGTTAAGATTCATAGGTCCGCATCCTTATTTAATCTAGTTTTTGGTGTACAGGCTCATTACAGCTTCTCAATCAGATTGAATGTCATTTTGTTTCATTTTTACATCTCTTCCTAAAAAACACAAGTACTGGTGATAAGCACCAGAGAAAAGACCTAAGTGTGGACATAATAGGTAAGTCAAACAAATGACTAAAAATTTCTTCTTGAAGGGGGGCTGAAGGATGTTGCTAGAAAACCCTATTGTACAATATCTCAACTTGAAAAGTGTCTGCTGGCTAGGCTTTTCATATGACCTCAGTTTCTCATGGTAACTTTTTAATGTAGAATTGTTTGAATCACTGTGCCATTTTATACCAATATTCTGAAGGCAGACAACAAAAACAAAACAAAACAAAACAAATGTGCATACAATTGTAAGTAGAGCAATTTTAAAGTGAAGGATAACCAAAGAAATAGTTTGATTAATGATGTGGTGTTCCTTAAATTGAAACTGGCCTAGTACTATTCTGGTAGGGGTCTTCTCATTCTTTGGTGAGGAGCTTTGCTGTGGATGCTGAACATTCTATCTTTTAGCATCTCCACAGATGATGTGGAGAGTGACAAAATGGGAGAGTGTCTAATTATTAAACAAATCACAGGTTCATATCTCCCCCCTCCTCCACTCGTTTCCTTGGAGACACAGTTCTCTGTCAATTTTCTGAATTACATTAATATTTAAAGTGTGATTTTGAATCAGGAAGAATGCGAGGTATCTGAAGAGTAATATTTATATCTTCCATGTGACATTTTCGTCACATGGATAAACGTTTAAAATGTTCTTGAGAACACTGAAAAATAAGGAAATAGAGTTCAAAAATAAAGTATAGAACTTGTTAGACTAGTTTCTGTTTAAAACTTGTTGGATTACACCTCTTTGTTTTAAACCATTAGAACAGCAGTGATTAAATATCAGATTCCTTAAAGAGTCACTAGTTCCTTTTGGAAAGTTTTGATTAGAGCATTGTATTTATTAAATGTTCTACCCACACATCTCTTCAAGATGTTGTTTTTCCCACGTTTGCTGTTTTATTACATGACAGTTACTGTAAGGTTAAATGTCATTTACTTTCCCGAGGTTTATTTTGGTATCGTAAATCATACTTTTTAAAAAACACATCACAAGAAGCAGTGTGGTCTGTCCAAACTGGGCGTGGGGAGACCTGGGTCCTATTTCTGGCTCTGACATGTGACTTTGGCCAGGTCAATGAATCCATCTGTGTCTCAGTCTCCCTAGCCGCCTAATGGGATTAATAATATCTCTCTTCTGCCTACTTCACAGGGTTTTGTTTTTTTTTTTTAAGGATTAATTAATTAATGTTTGCAAACCACTCTGAGCTCCTTTGATAAAAAACAAAGCACCATTATTTATGGCAATAATAATAGTGTCTTGGACCTGTAGGCTTCCTTTCATCCAAAGGATCCCATAGTACTTACCGCTGGGATTGTAACTTTACAGAGGGTTACTGTGTGGTGGCTGGCTCTCCTTGAAGAAACAGATGGTAACAAGCAGTCTGGGTTTTCACTAGAGAGTAATTAAGTCTCCCACCAACTCCTTGCGTCATTTGCATAAACTTCCCAAGACAGAAGAGCAGCTCCCAAAAGAGAGCTGGGAGAAGCTGAGTCTGACTCCTTATCTTTCATCACTATTTATAAACAAGTCACAGGGGATTTGAAATTTGGAGTATCAATGTTTTCAACTCCAGAATCTATATCTTCAGAATTTGGGAAAACATGGGAATATTTAGACAAAGCAAATTAGGTTCAACGAAAATATAAATGTAATATGTGTGGGTTACCTGAAGGTCTTTCAGGTTGTGTACAGCAATTACCTCCAAGTCCTGTGATCTCTCCTTGGCAGTCTAGATAGACTAACTTTCAGTTAATTGACAAAGATTAATTAAGTGCCTCACTCATGTACATGTCTGGGGTTATTAAGGAGTAAAGTGTACGATGTGGTCCCTGCCCTCAAGTTGTTTACAACCTATTCGTGAAGATGAAACTGAGATACAGGAAACTATTAGTGGACCATGGAAGATAGCATATAATTAAAGGTTAAATTGTGTGGAACAGACCAGAGGAAGTAAAGAGAAGGGAACGATCAATATGGAGCAGCTTAGTTCAGGAAAGCTTTACTGCAGAGGTAAATTGAAAGGAGCGTGCTTTTTACAGTGTATATAAGTATAAGTATATTTTACAGAATATATAAGTATAAGTTGCAGAATATATAAGTAAGCAATGGATGTCGTGTGTGTGTGTGTGTGTGTGTGTGTGTGTGTGTGTGTGTGTGTGTGTAACCAGTGCGAATGCTGTGTAGGGAGACAGGGCAGATGCGGGAGGCTTATTCCAGGTAAACAGAGGAGGAAGCTCTCAGGGTATGGGGATCTCTTGTAGGCAGGCAGAGATATTTGGATTTGACATAATTCACTTAATTTTTAAAAAAGACTTCAAAACCCAGGAACTTGATAAAAGCAGTATTTTGAAATGATTCTTTGGCAACTGTATGCAGGAATCATGGGAGCAGGAATAAAACCTAAAACTGGGAGGCCTGGCTGGAATTGGATGTGGTAATCCAGATGAGTGGAACCTTATCTAGCAGGGTTGTGGTGGAAAAGGAAAGAATGAATTAAAAATAGAGCTTTTAATGGGAGCTTAGCACGTGCTGGGAATGCATCTGATTCTCACGACAACCCGAAGTGACATACTAGCTCATGTTAGATCCATTTCCAGATGTGGACACTGTGGCCGAGAGAGGAGCTAAGTAATTTGCTCCAAGTTATAGAGATGGAATATGCTAGAGCTAACGTCTGAGCCTGTGCATTCTGAACCACTGTTTAGATTTAAGAGACTTATAGGGACAGGTAGACGTTTTGATGAAGGAGTTACCATCCAATCCAGACAAGAAATGCTGGGTTAAATTTAAAATAGGTCATTTTCCCCTTTGATGCCTGAAGGACTTCTCAGTGCTCCTGTTGTACTACTTACTGCGTGTTGTGAATATGCGAGAAGTCTTACTCTGGGTACTGTTGCCTGATACTGGCATGTGGAAAAGAGTTGAAAAATGCTGACTTGAATTTTCCTGGTTGCCCGTCCATCATCAGAAATGCTGGGGAACCATTATGATTGGGAATGAGGATTTCCAAACACCCTTAGGGAGCCACAGGTAGGAGTGGGGTTAAGAAAGACAGGAAGTGAAATACGGAGGCAGACCTGAGAAGCTGCTCTCACGATGCCAAACTGGGTTTATGGACCTGGGAATTGAAAGGGGGGAGTCTTAGATCACAGGGAAATTAGTTACAGTGAGAAATGAGTGCTGGTGAGTTCAATGCCCACTGCACGTGATCCTCCCTATCCTCACAGGTCAGATTCTGCCAGTTTAACCTGTCTCCACTTTGCAGTTTCTAAAAGTTCTGAGGTTGGGCAACTGGTGCTCTTGATGTGGGGTTGAAGAGAGGTAAGTGGGTTTTCTGGTGGGAAAAGAAGTTTAGAGGGTTAGGCTGCAGGTGGGAGTGGATTTGGTTCATATCCTAGAGGCCTGGGATTATAAAATTTTGACTCAGGATGAGACTGGGAATCATTCTAATGAGCAGAGAAGGTTCTTGGCAAAGAGGCTTCTTGCCGCTCAGTTTTGAACCTTCAAAGGGGAAAAGGTTAATACAAAACTACAGCTGAGTCTAAAGCCCTAAGAAACCTTAAACATCGGCTGGCTTAAAAATTCTACTACAAATGATCAGAGCATTAGCTATTCTTTCTGAAGCTTGCAATTTGACTTATGAATCTACTTACTGATTACATTTTGAACACATGTTGGCAGCCAAAGCAGAGCAGGAAATCATTATTGGATAAAAAGGGCCACACAAGAGGAAGTTTTTATTGGCAAATATCAACTTATATATTCACAGAATCCTATCATCTTAGTACTAGAAGGAGGTTGTGCTCCTACCTCCTGAAGGCCTCACTGAAAAGTGTCCAAAAAGATACCCAGCTCTTTCTTTTTCATGTCCCACAACCACAACCTCTCCTTCAGTCTGGGCTTCAATTCTGAAATATATTCCAAACTCCAATACTGCTATCATTGACTATGGCCACATATCACCTTAAATTCTATGTGTGTTTGTGTGTGTGTGTGTGGGGGGGTTATCTCCTCTTGAACATGGAAAACAGTTATCAACTTTTCTTTTAAAACCCTTCATGAACTAGAAGGCTATAATTACATTTCCCTCAATTTTCTCAGCTTTACATGGTGTAATAATTCTTGTGTAAGGCTGACATTTGTTGATTCCTTGAGATGTGGAGGACAGTGCACATGTCACACGAATTAACTCACTTATTTCCAAAAAAATCCTATGAATCAGATATTTTTATCTCTATTTGAAAGATAAAGAAATTGACATTTGAGGTTTAGATGTTAATAACACCTTTCAAGTAGTGGTAAATAGAAGGTCAGGATTGAAAATCTCCATTCTAATGTGAACCCATGGATTGGATCTCTCCAAACCTTTGATCAACTCTCCTGGAGAGAGCTTCCTTTCCTTTTTAAATTTCTTTTCTTTTTTAAAAAGATTTATTTATTTATGCATAGAAGAAATGGAATGTAGGCCGCAAGTGCATGGGGTGAGAGGATTCACCAGAGACAGAGTGGGGAACAGGCAGATTTAATGAAATATACTGCTAAAGGAAGCAGAGGGTGAGAGAGGAGAGGTCTGCTGCGCCATGTGGGTTAGATCCCTGGACAGGAATTGAACTCAGGCTGCAGTGGTGATAGTGCTGAGGCTTAACCCTTAGGCCACCAGGGAGGTCCTCCTTTGCTTTTCTTAAAAGCCTAATTGTCCTCAACTCAGTTTCCCTTCCTCCCATGCTTTACTTTTTTCAAAAAATTATTTGAGGCCTCACTACTCTTCTTTTTAGCAATCTTAAAACCATATTTGTGTATTTTGTAATGTTAATGTTACATGGTCTCTTTCCTGCTCCCTGCCCGAATTGTCTCTACTTGAAATAAAGATCCTTGCAAATCAGAACTATGCCTTATAATTCATTGACTTCTTAACTAAAACATCGTTCTTTGAGTAATTGTCTTATTATGAAATATGAAAAAAAGAAATACATTTAGGAGGGAGATAGATACTTTTACCATGTCAGACCATTCCTCCTTTCTTTGTGCTCCAAAAGCATTTTGCACGAATGCAGCCAACTACAGCAAAAAAAGGTTGAGATCTTATCTCTACAATCTACTGTTTGACTTTGGGAAAGTTGCTAGAACTTTCTAAGGACCCTTTTTCTTGTTGGTAAAATGGGGTTGATATTACTAGTCTTGTGCGGTTCTTCTGGGGATTAGAAAATGCAATTAGGTGGGCACTTCGTACAGAACTGGGCACAGGATAGCTCTGACAGGTTTTATAATTAGACCATATTATATTCTTCTATGTTCCTCTGAGTAAATATTATGTTATTGGACAGTAAGTTCCTTAAGGGCAGAGATCGTCCATTTTTATCACCCTTCCCTTGCCTCCTCCAGCTCAGTGCCATAGCTTTCAATACTTTGAAAGATGATAAAATGAGAAGGGATATTAGGGAAAGGTCTAGAGTAGAAGACTCTTCAAAGCTGAATGCAGCCCTGTTCTATAAACCATACTTTGTATCTGAATCTAGCAAGGAGTTCTAACCACAAAAAGGTGCTTAAATAAATGTTCTTTCATTACTTGAATTTATCCTAGTGACTATATTTTTGTTTTTAGTATTTAATTTAGATCATCTTCAAATATGAAGATGATATTCTTTATTTCTATAATGGCCTTTCCTGTGGATCCTATACTTTCTTTAGCGCTTTACATATTTTAAACCAACCTATTCGAAAGTTCCTTTCATATTGTTTTATTATTGCTAGTTCCTGAATGTTTTAGACCAACTTATTTGAAAGTCCCTTTCAGATTGTTTTCTTGCTGCTAGTTCCTGAATATAGATTCTTTCTTTATTTGAATTTGGCGTATCCCTTTCATGGTAGTTGGCTTCCTTTTGTATTGTCATTTTTGAGAGTGAACTCATCTTCAGTGAGAGTTACTGTCTGAAGGTCCAACCATGTCCTGGATGGTGTTTCCATCCAGTAGGATGAGTTTTCATTAGTCGCTGTTATTATCTAAGGGCTAAGCAGGCCTGGTGCTGTTTCTATTACTAACAATAAGGCCTAGAGTGGAAGCTTAAGAGAGAGACTTGCACATCACTTCCATGCTTCCTAGCTTACTTTGAATACCAGCGTGTGTTCACAATCATGTACCTATTCTTTCTAAGATATTGATAAAGGTTTTGTAAAAGTCCACATTATCTTATTCTTACAGAACTGTCACTCTGAAGTGGAAACTGGATATCTACACAGTATTAGTTATTAGGAACCATGCTAGAACCATCTGCCCTAGATAGATATATTATCATTTTGTCTAAGTTAATCTTCAGCATTTATGAAATTTATAACTATTTGTGATTATTTGTAAGATTATGACTTTGTGACTATTACACACATGAGCTATGTGATATTATGATTGTTTTCCCATTGTTTTAACTCTTTTGAGGATGTCAATGAAGCACAAAATTGTCCAGTTCTTAAGTTTGACTTTTTCCCTGTGCCCTCTCCTTACAATCATGTCTAAACTCTCCACTGAATATATTCAAACCTTTCTGATGTTCTATTTGTTTATCTTCTTGGAAATCTCTCTCTTAAAAGCTCTTGACTTCCAGTCTTATACATCCTTTATCCCTAGTGCATAACTGCTATTCTGAATTTCTTCACCGTCATTCTGGGATCCTCTTTGCTTGTCTCTTGAGTTGCTTCCACTGTGTATATGTGTTTCTTTTGGGCTCTAAGTCTTCCCCCCGCCATTGTTATTGTAGAGTTCCTTCTCTAGTAGCTTCCTAAATCAAGGTACATAAAATTTAAACTTTGTAAGCATGTCTAGAAATCTTTAAGTACACTCAAACTTAGTTCATATTTAGGCTAAGTGAATTATTTAAATTTGGGCATAATTTCCTCAGGCCATCTTCTCCTTCCTCCCAGACATTTGAAGCAACAATTGTTTTCCAATTCTAATCTTAGAGGGTGACAAATCTGGGACCATTTAAACTCAACTCATTGTGTATATTTCCTCTTTCAAAGTTTTTAGAATCTTCTCTTTACACCAGTTTTCTGGAATTTCACGAAACTTGTCTTGGTTTTGGCTCTATTTTTAGCTATTGTGTTAAGCACTCATATGGTCTTTCCCATTTGGAAATTCATTTTCTTTTTTTTTGTTTAAGAAATTTTATTGAGTTACTGTTTGACTTCTTTCTATTCGTTTTTTTTTCCTCTTTCTGGAACACCCATTATTGGGATGTGGTACAAACTGTTTTGATGTGTTACTTTTCTAATTTTATACAGTTTCTATTTTTCATCTTTTTGTCTTTTGCTCTACTTGCAGGGAGATTTTTTTTTCAACTGTATTTTTTAATCTTTGTTGAGCTTTACAGTTGTTATTAATTTTTCATTTTTTAGGCTCTCTTTTAGTTCTCTGCTCATTTTTTAAAAAGTTACCCAATTTTTGTTCTGTGATTGTAGTCAATTCTCCTATCTTTCTTAATATATTGATAATAGCTTTTTCTTTTTGATTAATGTTTTCTTCATGGTCTCTTGTTTTTATAAGATGCTTCTGATTATGTTTGTTCTCTTTCACAGTAGAGATTTTCCTCATATCCTTGGTGATCATACTGAACAGTGAGCACTGTTAAGGTGCTCACTTTGCCCAAAGCTCACAGCCCAAAGCTGTAACATTGGGCTATTTTTACTGTGGTCTTTATCACAAGGTGGTCTGGTTGGGTCTTTTTGGAGAAAGATAGTCCTGATATCTGTACTTCAGGCTTTTTTCTCAAGGGTTTCCAAAGTAAAGAATCCAATCTCCTATCACAACAGTGCTGATTGAACGTAAATGTGTACCAGTCATCTGGGGAATGGTTGAAATGCAGATTCTGGTTCAGTAGCTCCTGGGTGGGGCTGAGATTCTGCATTTCTAACTGTAGCTGCTGTCCATGACCTTATTTTGAATAACAAGGGAACAGGGACTATATTCTGGTGGCCAGTTCTGGGAGTCAAGTTGGAGAAAAGCACTGGGCGACCCACAGCATTCAGTATGTGATGTTTGCCTCCTTTGCAAAAACTCAGTTAATCCCCTGTTTTTATGGCTCCCTTGCTCTCAACTCTGCATGGTTCCCCTGCCCAGAGAGCAGAGCTTCACCCTCTCCAGAGGTCTGAGATTCTGGTGGGATGTGGGGAGGGTCGGAGAAGCAGTTATTTGGTCAAAAGGAGAGCAGGCTGAGAATCAAGGAGGGTGGGGTCTGATTTCTTTTGAACAATCTTTCCACCAGCTCTGTTTTCTTTTTTCTTTGCTTCTCTAGGTAACTGGTCTGCCAGTTTTTGAGGACTAAATGAATGGATCTATGTAAAGCAAATCTGCTCCTGCTAGGCTCCCTCAGGTACTTATTTTGAGATTCAGCTTTCTTGGACTCCTTTCTTTATTTAACTAGCATGCGTCTTTTTGCTTTCCAACCTTGACTTTTAGTTTAAGATTTTTTTGTTTTGTTTCTTCTTCTATTCTCTTTGTCCTTGGGAGTGGTGCTCTTACAAGTTTCTTTACTGTAGTTTTAGGGATTTGCAGGAGACAGAGAAGAGAAATATGTGTTTAGCTCCCCATCTTTAACTATAAAACCTCTCTAATTCATTTTTTCTTTATGCTTTTGACTGTAATCACCACTGTCCTTGAAAATATAGTTCACATTGCATACTTTATGGGATTTTGTTTCCCAATTAAGATTGACTTGCTTGCCTTTCCAAGGCTGAATAGTCCAGTCTCATAAATCTTGAATAATCTTAAAGTCTCGGTATGCAAATGAGACAAACATCACTATTTCATTGACTAATTTCCAATATTTCCTCTGATCTGGGGCTTATATGCATGATTATTCTTTCTCCAAGTCTGAGAGCAACTATAGAGCATAATTCAATGAACATGAGATTCCTTCTTCTCTTAGAATTGATTTATAGCTGAAGAGAAAGCTAGGATTATATTACTTTATGGGACTTTTACTTAGTTATATTCATGCCCCTCCTTGCCTTTCTAGATAAGCTACAGATAGATTAAGGGAATATCCCAAAGAGATGTTCTGTGGTCATCTAGAATTTTTTTTTTCTTCCCTGCTCAACTCCTAACAGGGATCTCAGCCTAGATATTTAATAGAAGTAATATTTGTGATTTTGCTACAGGGCAACCCCGATATTCAATGGGGTGCCTGACTGTGGGTTCTTACCCGTGCACTTAAAAGAACTTATAATAAGAACAATTGCAGGCACTTACAAAAAGGTTAATAAAAGGTTTATTTACAAAAAGGAAGGGAAGTAAAATATCACTAACTCAGGGACAAAAGAGAGAAAGAGAAAGAGAGATAAATCTCCAAATACGTCCTACCAGATCCGAAGAGCTGGAAACCCCCAATGGCACGCTGTAGCCCTGCGAGAAGCAAGAGAGCAAGAGCGCCCCCAAGGTCAAAACCCTCATTATATAGCCAACATGTCTGCTTAACTCCACCCCTCAGTTCCCAGTAATCCTCTCTTCTGGATGATGGTGGAATGAAGGGATTAGTGGCCCCTAGTGTCTTGGATCTCTTTGGTCTGAGGTGGGGTCCATAAACCTTCCTGTGGAATTTGTTGCAGACGTCCTTTTCCCCCCCAACAATTTTAGCAATTAAAATGCGGTGTTAGGGGTGACTATGATTCTTTGAAAACCTGCATGTCTGAGTGAGTGTGCTTTCTTCTTGCCAAACTGATTGCACGAAGAAATAGAAAATGGTGGCTAAAAACATACACACAGCCTTTGGAGTCACATAGCCTTGAGTTCAAGTCCACTTATTAATGGGATTGACTTGCCAAGGTAGTTAATCTTTTAAGATGCCTGTGCCCTTACCTGCAGAGTAGGAAAATTAATACCCGCCTTATCAGTTATTGTAAAGATTAAATGTGATAATGAATGTAAGGCACTTAGGACAGTGACTAGTCCTTATGATGCACCTACTGCTTGCTTCTTCCCTCTCTCAAGGGAATCTAGCACCCTCTGCAATTCCAAGAGTTCAAGTATTTTCCATCTATTTGTATGAGACAACAGAGGGCCTTTGAGTTACCCCTGTAACAATATATTTCACAGATTTTAAGAAGTTAATTAAAGATATAGAGGACAAAAAACTCCCAAAAGATGTAATGTCTTGATTCTTAAAAAAAAAAAAATCAAATAGTTATAAAAAAGCCTAAACATTATTTTTTTCTAGCTACTTTGTCTCTATGAAAACTGTTAAGATAAAGATGTAGAATTAGGGTTTTTTTCAATAAAAAATCATAGTGCTGAATGCCAGACTTAATCTGAGGGTTGTAGAATCATCCTGTGGCTCTTGGGTTAACTTTAGTTTTCAAATTATTGTCTAATATATTTATTTTTATGAAATAATACATGAAAGAAAACTTTGAATGGGTTGGAAAGAATTCAAATGTGCAAGCTGTTTTCCTTCTTTAGTGTAGAAAAGGGACTTGTATGAACCTTCTCTTTCTCTCCCTTTTCAATTTTTTTTTCTTTTCTTTTTCAAGGTGGGGATAAGATGGAAGGCCATAATGGCTAAATTAGACAAGACGAAAATAGTCTGCTGGCCTAGTTTTCTGTGACTTCCCTATATGACTACACTGTGCAACCTGGACCTAGAAATACCTGTCCTGTTACTAACCTGTTATTTAAGACAGCCTCAAATGATTCAATGTGATTTAATCACCCATTCATGCTCTCTTTTTCTCTCAACAGCTTAATAGGCAGTTCCTATCAAGGATTCTTATCAATATGGGACAGCAATTAATGCTTTTGAATTCTCAGTGTTTTAGGAAACTCTTGGCATTGTGTCCACCTGATTGGTGATTAAATCTATAGCCTGTATATTCCCCGCCACCCCAAAATGTCTCTGGGCCGCACTTCCAGTACTGGGTCTAGCCTGATTCCAGTTTCCAAGTGATGTTTCTACCATAAGTCTTCAGTTGTTCCAAACTTTACCTCCAGTAGATCCAGTTATCTGGCCAAGGAGAGAGATGCAATAAAGATGATGCAAGCCTTACAACAGCCCAGGGCTCTGCCTGGAAGGCACAATTGAGAGTAAAATTCCCCTCTACCTTTCCAGCTTCTCTCCTGGCACCCAGGGAACCTTAGAAGGAAAGACTGGCAGGTCTCTGTTTGGGCCTGTCTTTCATCTCAGGCCAGCTATCTTAGCTTTGCCCCATGACATTCGTTGATGGATCCACCTGGAACAAATTGTGTGATTTCCTAGAAGCTTAAACATTAGAAGAAAAAGGCTGAGAATATAAGTTTCTGCTTTTTATCTTTGATTGGCAGAAGACATTAGTATTTAGTTTCATGTGTATTTGCAGTCAAAACTAAAATTGCTTTGAGGCACAAAGAAATTATTCTGAAAAAGCCACATTTCACTTTTTTCCAAAATTGGACCATTACAGTATTCTCTTCCTAATTTTACTGTTTTCCTGGAGTATTAGTCCTATAAAACGTAGTTTATTTTTAAAATTCACATTCTTCAACATTTCAAGATTTCTTGGTTTGATGGCCTTTAAACCTTTTTTCCTGATTATCAATGAAAGGCCTTGGATCTGGGGACCTAGCCTTTTTACTTTCAAGTGTGTTCAGAGTCAGCAGGCTCTTAGATTTCAGAATATAATTTTAGGGCTCCAAGAACAATTTAGCATCCCAGTTTTGAAATTTGATGCCAATTTCTAGTCACTGTCCTTCCTCTCTCTTTTTCCTCCCTGCTCACTGAACTTCCCATGACATCAAAAGAATCCCTGCTTTGAGGGGACAAAAGTCACACTCACGGGACATTTTGTTTTAGTGTTTAGAATGTAAATTGTGATTCTACTTTATTAAACCATGCTTCTTTTTCTGTTTTGCTTAGAACACAACCCATTACTGAACTTACCAAATGGAAAAAAATGCTGAGAAGAAATGAAATATTATACTGGAAAATGCCCTGAGAAGATTGAAAGATTATTATAATTTTGGTCCCTGCTTTATCTAAAGTCATGTTATTGTTTTAATTTTATTGCTTAGTTTTACTTTTATCTTTTTTAAACACAGATATAGAATTTATACTACATGGAATATAATCAATCAACTCTAAATCACTGGACTCTATTTAAGAATTAGGTTATTTATTTCTGCATTAAAAATCATTTCTTAGGTTCATCATTTATGAAAACAAAAGCAGAAATTTATATAAATATATTCTGGCTAAACTCCTAGACAGATATTAGAAAGAAAATAAATGAAAGATACTCACCTCAGAGAGAGGTAGTGGTGAACGCATTCTGGAGAGCCATGAAGAATCATGGAAGATTTGAAAGGGGTGTGTGTGTGTGTGTTGACTGAACCCTTCTTAATATTTTACTCTTTTCCTACATCTTGGTATAGTATGTGCTGGGAATTTGTAGAATGGAGCTCCTGTCTGGTTCATGTACATTACAACTTGTATTATCTCTGGGCAGCAGACAAATTTGCCCCTGTATATCTCATGTTTTAGTTCCTTAAATAAATGGTAAATTCCCTGTCCATCTGTCTCTTCTTGGGCCACCTCTTCTGGCTAATCTTTGGAAGTATTACAAAGAAAGTATCAGCATTTAATTTTGGCCCATGTTTTTCTGTTCCTGTTCTTGGACCATTGGTTAGTTTCTTTGGAGACAATTTCTTACTGTTATGCCAATTGTTACACAGTTGTGGATATCAAGTTACAACTTATAGTTAATATTCACCATTATTAGAATATTTTAAAGAAAAATTCACCAAATACAGAGCTTGTGGAGAGAATATATGACATAGCCTTTCTCCTTGTAGTTCTTCAACAAAATCTGGTTTCATGGTATTAATGTTAATCTTTGATGGCATTCTGTACTGCAGTGACTGCAGTGAGAGGAGTTCTCAGTATAAAAATTGAGAAGAATTTAAATTTGAACGATGATAAATGAATAAATATAAGAAATACACTCCAAAATAATAAAGAAATTTATATGAATGCCATCAAGTTTGTAATAGAAGCAATGCAAGAATAGCAGAACCATTTGGCAAGCAACTGTTATAGACTGAATGGATCACTATGTGAATTCTGAAGTAAAAAAGTTGAGATTGGTTTTGTCTGGTCTTATGGAACAAGTATATTTGGTATTTGCCTTTAAATATGATGCTGTAATACCATGAGACTGCTGTTTGTTTATATCTTACTAAACTGTGTAGATAAGGCATTTATTGGGGGCAATGTTTAAAATTTAAAAAATGTACCCTTCTACTTCTATGTCTAATAAAAAGTTTTAAAAATGGCTTATTTATTTGTAGAAATAACTCTAAAAATACAACAAAAGTTATCTGGTATTAAGACAGGAGACTTAATTATTTTGGATAGTATTTGTCAATTTTCAAAATTTGGAAGTTCCTAGAGGACAGAGGTCTTATCTGTTTTATTTACTGTTATTATGGCCAATTATGTAGGTAGCATATGCTCAAGACATCTTTGATTATTGACTAGGTACATGTTTTCCCACTGAAAATATTTATTATATTCTTTTGTACAATGAACGTCCATAATTTATTGAAATTATTTGCTACATGTCTTTTGGTCTTTATGCATTACTTTCATTAAGATGTTATTCACAGACTGACTTGACTATAGATAAACTAATCTGACCTCTTGGCTATTCCCCCATCCCCTTTTTTTGGTAATTAAAAAATATTTCCAATTTTTGGGATAGATCAGATATATGTGTACTCTGTTCCAGATTCAAAATGAGTTAGATGTATATTCACACTTGGTCAGTTCTCAAATCTGCCTCAGGCACTAAGAGCTTTTTTCTCTTGTGAAACTGAGAAGATGGCATCTGACATCTTGTTAAATTAACTGTGTGGAAAGAATATAACATTGGCCTTTGTAATTAGGAAACGATAACTAATCAATGTGCAAGGTTGGTTATTTGGTAAAGCAGTGATAGCCTCTGACCACAGGGCATTGTTGGACTAATTTGATTACATGTTTTTAAAGATATGTTAGGTTGGAAATAATAACTATAGAAATAGAAAGTATCTTGACTATGACTATAAAACAGTTGCATGTTTATAGAGAAAGTATGCAAATTCTGTCCCTCAGCTTTGGGTTCTCAGTGTCTTATTTCTTTTTTTTTTTTAAGATTTTTTTTTTAATGCATACAAGAGCTGGGGTGAAGGCCAGAAGTGTGGGGGAGGGGGTGAGAGGATTCACCAGAGACAGAATGGGGAGCAGAATAGGCAGATCAACTGAAATATGCTGCTGAGAGGAGCAGCGGACGAGTCAGGAGAGGTCTGTTGCGCCATATATGGGTTAGTTCCCTGGCTGGGGATCAAACTTGCGCTGTAGTGGCTCTGGATAGCTTCATAGTGCTGAGACTTAACCCTTTGCATCACCAGGAAGGCCCCTCAGTGTCTCATTTCTTTAGGTGTTTGATGGCGTTTTGCTTATTGAAACCATCTATTCAGACAACTTTTGACAAGCAAGTCACAGAGAGTGGGTGACCCACTTGTGTGGTTTACTCTCTTTTTACTTCCTAGGGGAGTAACTAAGTTACCAGAGAATTTAGCTGAATTGTTTGGCCCACTGTTGAGATCAGGAGCCTTTTAGCCTTCCCAGTCAGCTTCACAACATGTCTTTCACAACGCAAATGTGCTCATATGGGAATCTTTATGAAGCAGCAGTCAGTTTTCATTTGAGCAGCCTTACAATTTGAAAATAAATGATGCCAAATTTAGCCAGATGGTGAGTATGGAGTTACTTATAGATACATTTAACATGATGCCAATGGTTTTGCATGCATCCAACAGCTAATTAATTTAAAAATGGTCCATAAGATTTGCACACAAAATTGTATCCATTTGGCATTAATAATGTGAAATAAAGATGTTAAAAATGATCAGTTTTGTGATCTTTCCTTTCCTTAAGCTATATGATATGCTGGTTGGTATAAGCTTAGTGCCTGCTTTTCAAATGCCTTACATTTTCCAAGCATTAAGTTTTTCATTTTTCACACACAAAAAATCCTCCTTGTAAAAATTCCACTTACACAAAGCTATCCAATATTTATGAAATTACCCTTTCCTGAAATATCTCCCCTGCCCTCAGCCCCATCTTAGAAATAACCACTGATAATACTTTGATATATATTATTTTTGAAATTTTCCCCTGGATAAGTATGAACAATTCTCTTTTTTTCAGATTTCACGTGTGGATCACATCAAACATAGTGTTCCATAGCTTAATGTTTTCACCTGGATTTTTCTGTATCTGTATACAGAGATCCAGTTCATTCTATTTCAAGGCTATAGAGTAAGTAGTCAATGGAATATTAATCAATGTACCTCTGTAAATTTTTATTATTTCTTTGTTAATAAATTATTTAGGTTCACCACCCCTGTCCCAAATTTCAGTTATTAAAAAATGCTGCAATGAAATTTCTTGTATGTGTTTTCTCAAGTACTTTTTTTCTTCTGATGAATTACTTCAGAAGACTTAATTCCACATTTTGGGGGTCTTTTACATATAATGCAAAGGTTGAAGAGGGAAAGGCTGAGGTACTACTTTTGACTTTTATGAGGTTTTATAGCATAACTCAGGTTGAGGAGATAAAATGTTGAACTACTTGCTCCACTGAGATTTCCCCATAAACTTGCAGAATGGGGAGAACAAGGTAATGGAAAGAAACTTGGAGATTCACTTGTTGACTCATCCTCTAATTAGCTCTCATCTTCAAAATAAACAAACTAGAACCTTTCTCAACACTGCTTTCCTCTGTAGTTACGGCTTCTATTTTCTATTCACATTGCAGTCAAACTTTGCTAAAGAGAAATCTCAGTTTGCTCTCTCTCTATGCACTTACTTCCTCTTATTTCAGCTCTCTACTTAAAATAGTCTGGGTTCTGCCCACCACAGCTACCCAGTGAAACCACTCCCTTCGTGGCCTCTGGTGATCAAACTCTTTGGATGCATCTCAGCTTTTTATCATCTCTAGGCACCACTCAATAGACTATTTTTTCCCTTTCCAATTTTATTGAGAAATAATTGACATACATTACTATATAGGTTTCAGGTGTCAGTACAATAGTTTGATCACGTATTTCGTGAAGCGGTTACCACATCGGGTCAGGTAAACATTCATCATCTCATACAGATACATTTTTTTCCTTGTTATGATAAGAACTCTTAGGATTGAATGGCAATCCAATATATTATCATACAGCAGTGTTCAGTAAACAGTCTCGCTCACTATCTGCCCAAGTTCTTCTCTCCTTTGGCTTCTGTGATACAAATGTACCAGTTCTGCAACAGAGGAAAGGCACAGAAAACTCAACCCACGCTGGTATAAGCAATAAGGAAAGTCATAGGTCACACGCAGGTGTAAGAGTAGAGGTCGAGCAAGTACGAGGGATGGCCCCAGCTCCATATCGCTGTGATTCTCCAGCGTGGCTTTCTTCCTTCTCTTGCCTGCCTTCTCAGATTGGCAGGGAGAGAGGGCTGCATTAAGTCTGGGCTTCATAATTATTTAGGTAGAGGAATGGAAAGCATTGCTTCTGGAAGCTCTGCCAAGAAAAAAATGAATTGGCTATCTAGCGTCCCATCAAATATTTCTTTCTTTTTAAATGTTTTTTTTTTTTGCCCCCCAGTTTTGTTAAAATAAGTGACATATAACATTGTATAAATTTAATATATGCAACATAATTAATTTTTGCTTTTTAGAGACATAGTGCCTTTAGCAGCGGGTAAACTACTTGAGGAGGATGAAGAGGAAGAAGTGAGTAGCTCACCTGGCAGGACTACCTGACTTCACCGGCTAATAGGTGATGGGGAACTTGCCCTGGTCATGGATGATCACCTCAGGCTTGGTTTCCGCTTGCAGGTCTGATAGACGCCCACCGTGCGGCCCCCGGCCGGTGCTGCCCACCCTCTCCAGCTCGAGGCTCGAGTCCTGCAGGTGCATCTTCACCACCTGGGCTTCTCCACCCGCAGCCGCCTTCCGGGTCCTGCGCAGGCGCAGGAGTTTCCGGAGCAAGCGGCACTTGCCTGCCTCGGTCTGGAGTTCAGCGTCCTCTGCGCTCCCCGGGCTGCTCTGTGGCTTCAGCTGCTTCCAGGCCTCCTCCAGCAGCTCCGGGAGGTCCACACACAGGTAGGTGAACCGTGGAAGGCTCCTTTCTCCTCCACTTCTGCCATCGTGTCTGTGTTTGGGAAAGCCACAGTCATTTGATAAATATCGTGCAGCGATCACCGCCCACAGTAAACAGTTAACACGCTTACGTAGTTATACATTGTTTTCTTGTGACGAGACTTTTAAGATTGAGTCTTAGCAACTTTCGAAGACAGTGAGTCCTCACTTGAAGTAGATGATAGGTTCTTGGAAATGAAGCAAAACCGTGTATGACGAAACCAATTTTAGCACGGGTTAATTGGTGTAAGAATTTAGTTCCAGCAGCTTATTGATGAGCACAGAAACATCGAATTCTTAAAAAAAGACCCAAAAGACTTAATTGTAAACAACTTTTATTCATGCATTCATTTTCCAATCTTCTTATTCCATTTAGCATTTCACTGAGAGGCAGGAACCAGTGCCGGACTTAAGGCCACCCTTAAATCCCAGTGCTCCTGCGCACGCGCACGCACGCACGCGCACACACACGTACGCACACGCACGCACGCACACGCGCGCAGACTGAGATGATTGAGACACTCCAATGAACCGCACCTGTGCATATTTGGAATGTGGAAGGAAACCAGGGTACTAGAGAAAAACGTGGGAGTCTTGGCAAACTCCATAGACAGAGGCTTGGTTGAAAATCGGCTTTTTTCCTCATCAATGTTATAATAAAACATCATGGAACAAAATGGCATTATTCATGGACTTGCTGTATGCAATGCAGTACTGATAAGGTGGAGTAACAAAAATTTGCCACCCCAATATATGTCTTATTGGCTAGAGGTGTATTTCATGGTAGGGGTTCTGAAGGCTAAGTGGAGGTTGCCCTTTTGTGAAAGACATTTACCTGTATATAGGGGAAGCTCTCCCCCTTACGGGCATTTCCTCTGTGCTGGGACGACCTAATCCTTGTCTTTTGGGACAAGAGGAACTCAAATCTGCATAACAGTAATATATTTGTTTATTGTGCTTCTCTGGTAACTTACCTTCCCTGCAGACCTTCTCAGTTCTTCCCCCTACAACCTTTGTCTTAGCTGGGTTATTTAGGTTGGGGTCTGAAGCTTTGTGGGTGAGTTACTTAGTTTTCCTGTGTCTCTCCCATGCATGCAGGAGGTACACTTGTTAAACTTCTTTTTGACTTTTTATCTATTTGATGCTTATTTGATTTTTTACAAACCTAGAAGTACCAAGACAGGTACAGATGACTTCCTTTTCACCCTAATCATAACTATTGTCATGTTGTACATTACATCCCCAGAATTTAATATCTTATAATTAAAAGTTTTTTTTTATAAGAGCTCCTTATTTTTTTTTTTGAAGATTTATTTATTTACGCATACAAGAGCTGGGGTATAGGCCAGAGTGTGGTGGGTGAGAAGATTCACCAGAGACAGAGTGGGGAGCAGAACAGGCAGATCAGAAATACACTGCTGAGGGGAGCAGCGGGCGAGGCAGGAGAGGTCTGCCGCACCATGTGGGATTCTCCCCGGCTGGGTGTGGAACTCGTGTAGCAGCTGCGACAGCTCCACAGTGTAGCGCTTAACGGCTGCGCCACCAGGGAGGCCCCTTATAATGAAAAGTTTTTATCTTTGGAACGCCTTCAATCATTTCATCAAATAGTTCTTGAATTGCATTGGGTTATTTACCCCTCAGAGTCCCCAGCAAAGAGGGTGGGATTATTTTTTTGAGTAGTGAGGTCAACCTTTGCAGCTGGATACATTCAGCTTCCCTATATGCCCATCTTATTCCTGGAGAGCAAGCAGGAAATTGATACTTATCAGGAATGTCCACCCTAACTACTGTCTCCTGATTTTTTTTTTTTAATTTCATTTTGCTCTTCTCGCTCACCTAATATTTCTTCTTTCTCTTCCCAGTTCTTCAGTGTTGCTACTTTCTCTTCTCACTGTTCATATTTTCCCTGGCATAGATCATTTACTTTTGAGGCTATCTTGAGGGTGACTCCGAGATCTACGACTTGGGCCATAGAGTCCTAAACTGTAGACTTATCCAGATGTATGTTGGATATTTCTGTTATAGGCTCCAACCCAAAGGAGTGGGTCCTTTACCTTTTGGGCAAAGAATTCACAAGAGAGCTCTAGGTGTAGTTGAACCAGGCAAGACTTTATTAGGGACTCATGCATGAGGAAACAACTGCTGGAAAGCAGAATTTAGCGTGGCTCCTCGAAGGAAGTTAGGAGATATTTAATGGCAAGTTCAGGTGGGGAGGAGGAGAGCTAGATCATGCACAGACAGGTTACATTCTCACTATACATGTGGGTCCTTGATCTTCAGGGAAATTGAGAGATAATTATTAGTCAGGATCCAATGTTTTTTCCATCATGGTGCCTCATGGCAAGTGTGGTGGGCCAAACTGGACAGGGCTAGCCAGTCCATGATGTCACCTACCTATTCAAACAGGACTTGGGGCAACTCATCCTACCAGTTTGCAGTTTCATTTACTAAGATGGTTTCATCTACACTTGACTAGTTCAACTGCGTCTCAAGCTCAGTGTGACCCAAACTGAATCAATCAATCATCATAGTGTTACAGGGCAGCCCCGATATTCAGTGAGGTGCCTGACTGTGGGTTCTCACCTGTGCGCTTAAAAGGACTTATAAGAACAATTGCAGGCACTCACAAAAAGATTAATAAAAGGTTTATTTACAAAAGGGAAGGGAAATAAAAAAATGAATAACTCAGGGACAAAAGAGAAAAAGAGAGAAATAAATCTCCAAATATGTCCTACCAGATCCGAAGAGCTGGAATCCCCCAATGGCACGCTGTAGCCTGGTGAGAAGCAAGAGACCCCCAAGGTCCAAAACCCTCGTTATAGAGCCAACATGTCTGCTTAACTCCACCCCTCAGTTCCCAGTAATCCTCTCTTCTTCTTCGGAATGATGATGGAATTAAGGGATTAGTAGCCGTTAGTGTCTTGGATCCCTTTGGTCTGAGGTGGGGTCCATAAACCTTCCTGTGGAGTTTGTTGCAGACATCCTTTCTCCCCCCAAAAATAGCCCAAAGAGCAACATGTCCTTCTCTGTGCCCAACCTCAGTGAATATCTTTTTCAAACACCATTCCATAGTTTTTATAGATTTCTTTTACTTTCTAACATTAAAATAAACACAGAGCCATATAGATCAAGTCACCAAAATTGAACAATGCCACAGGCTATGAGAAATCTTTGCTGTGTCACCCTCTTCTATATAGTATATATACTTGTTTTATGTGAGCCCAGGTACTAGAAGACCTCTTGTTTTCATTGTCTTAACTGTAGGTCCCACTCTTATTATTTTAATACCTTTTCTCAGCAGAGCACCTTCAATTCTGAAGGTATTCAGGAAATGTTAGGTGACTATTGAATGGCTTTAATCTTTAAACATTTATGGGCCACTATTATTTCCAGACATTCTCCTAGGCTCTGAGTGTCTGATGTTCTTCCTTGATAGGCTTGTGGTTGGGACGGGTGGAGTCAGTGGGAAAATGCCAGAAACCCAGTCCTAAGGCAGTGAGTGGCAGCCAGGTCAGGGCCAGTGTAAACAATTTGAAATTTAAATTTGACCTCAGCCAGGTCAGAGATCCAAATAGGGCTGGATGAATCTAGGAAGCTAAGGCAAGAAGCCAATTTTTTTGGTGTCTGTTTTTTTGAAGAGGCTGGTGAGAAGAAAAATCTTAAGCCTTAATCCCAGGCCCATAAGAGACAGCTATGGCTGCTGTTCATCTAGATTAAGATCCTGAGAGTATCACAGTCATTGGGATGCAAAGATGAAATTGAAAAATGGTCCCTAAGCCAGTAGGAAATCAGCCAATAAAAACTTAGACTTCAGTGTAAGAAGTAATGTAATAAACATCAGAGAAAGGAGCAAGTGCATCTGCTTAGGTGATACTGTGATGACCTTGAGGTGGTCCTAATTAAGGGAGGGGTTTTTGTTTGAATTTAAGATAACATTTGGAATTTGACATTTTAGCTCCCTTGATAGCCCCAGGACAAAATGCTTCCTTTGATACATAGGCAAGTAGTGGTTTCTTCCACTGTATTCATGTAGCACAGTTTTCCCCCCCCAGGACTCATTGGGGACTGCAAGCCCATGGAAATCTTTTCAGGCCAGAAGAGATTATTCAAAGTTTATTTAGAAATACAAAAATTTAATATTAACTATATTAAAATTAGATTTATCAACTATAAATACTTCATTCCTAAACTTTTAAGTTTAATTTATAAATCATCTTTACTTAAAAGTTTAAATAACTTTAACATTGCTTTTATGAGAATTTAAATGATGTTTGTAAGGCAAAAAACCTTAAGCATTTAAAATTGTACTTATAAATTTAATATATGTGATTTTCCTATTAAATGATACAGTTGCATGATATAATAAAATTATTCCCAAGTTCTTAAAAAACTTCTAAATCGAATCGAACATAAATATGGCTAACCTTAAATATTCTAATATTATATGTAAAATTAGATTTCAACCAGTCTAAATACAACGTAGAACTATATATTTTAAGTTTTCAAGGTTGACCTTTTTCTCTGATAGTTTTTCCTTCACATTATGAATTTTGAAATAATAAAGTATGCCCAGATTTTTTTTTAATTGTAGAAATATTAATTGTAAGGATTTGGTTTTCTTAACCATCTCTTTACTTAATTGGAAACTTTTCCAAGGTTGGGAGATACTTACCCTATGGGGACAAAATTTTATCTTAAGATTTTTTTCTCAGTGCAGTTGCATTCTTGGAGACTCTGGGACATATGGATCCTGTTTGTAGTTGGAGTGGTTATGGGTTCCTCAATTCTGGATTCAGGAGATATATTTACAAATTATTCTATCTATTCATTTACTGTGTGATCCCTTCTCTGCCTGCTTTCATCACTTTGTTAAATTTTACATTTCTTTGACTCAGGTGACCTATGTACTTGAGAGGTCTTTGCATTCTTTTTATACACTTGCTTTCTGTTAAGGTCGCAGAACTCCCATATCATGAAGTCATCCCATTGAAATCTGGCTATCCTCAAGGCTTTGCCTTAAAGTTGTAGTTTGAAGGTCATTCTTATGACTTAAACCAGGGTGTTTCTTTCGCTGTGTTTGCTGGTTTTCTCTCTGTGTTTGCCTTGTTCTCATTTTTTAGGTCTCATCTGGGCTGTCTCACTCTGAGTCCCTCTCTCATAGCTTTTTCTTTATTATTTCACATCACAGTACTCATTAAAAATGTTCTTCATACCACATGAAATAATCTATGATTATTTGTCTGTTTATTAGTGTTCTGTCTCTCCCACCTGAAGGCAAGCTCCATAATAAAGTCTAGTCTTTTTTTTTTTTTCATTAAACATTTTATTTGGAAGTAATTTAAGGGTAACAAGAAGTTAAAAAGATATTGAAGCTTTCTGGGTACTCTCATCCAGCTTTCCCAAAGAACAACATTCTTACATACTGTAAAATATTAGCAACATCAGAAAACTGATATTGCTGCAATGATGTTGTCTAGACTTACACACCTCGATGGGGTATTGACAGTGTGTGCACTTGTGTCATTCTATGTAATTTTATCCCAAGTTTAAGTTCACAAAACCACTCACTACTCTTGTATGCAGAATCGTTCTGTCACTACAAAGACACTTTTGCTTTCCCTTTAGGACAACTAGTTTATTTTCTCTTGTTCCCCCTGTGTCCTTTATAGTGTCAGATACATGATGGGCACCTGGTACAGAGTTTTTTATTACCCCAGTACAAGTCTAAATTTTTCTGGGGAAATTTGTCTACTTTGGATAAAGATGTATTAATCTGTTTACTGAATGTCAGTTACTAAGAGGATATTTGAGGAGAAAAATGTCATCAAATTCCATCTCATTATGACTGATTTGCAAAGAACACAAAAATGTGGAGTTTCCAACTCTCATAAATGTTACATCATCAGTTAATCTAAATCTTATAATCAAGTAAGTCTTTGCCAACATTAAAAGATACAGTTCTTGAGGAGGCCTCAATACATACAATATATATGTTTTAAGATAAATTATGTGAAATGTCATTTCGATATCCACTGGAATTTAAACTCGAAAATGAAGGCGGCCTGACTGGGAGTTTAGAGCGCCAGTGCTGAGGACCTTGCTTCCTCCTGGTTCCGATTACTAATACTGTCCCAGAGTAAATAGAAACATGACCCTCCATTAACTTGTTTTAGACTGACTACAATAAAATTTCCCTTAATGGTGCTGGTGGGAAATCGACTACTCCTGAAAGATATTTGAACATTGTTGAAGTTTCTTGACCTTAGGATATCTTTTTGGAAGCATTTAAAGAACTAAAGAAAGAAATTGCCCTTTAAGTAGACCTTGTGACAGAAGTAGGTGGGAAAATAATTACACTGCATACCAAACCTTACCTTTGCACAGAATAACTACATGACAAATGCTAAAGCAAACATGCTATAAGAATACCATAATATTCATTTACCTCTTTTCTGATAAGAAAGGTTTATGAATTTTTATATCTTGAAAACCTTTGTTTTGCAGGGTTTGCTTTAGCAGGTTGCCTCTTACAGTGTGTAGAGATTCAATCACTTTGGAATTCATTTTTATTTAGTTACTTGAGGTGTATTTTGTGTTAGCGTGTTTTGTGTTAGAAACCACAGGTAGGACCTGTTTCTGTAAATGATTTATTTCCATGGATCTGTTCCTTTAATTGATTCGATATTTACTTAAGAAAGTTCTTTCTTTGCTTGCCCTGTCAGCCCCCTCTGAGAGCTTTTGTAAAGTATGTTGCCTTCCTAAATAGGCTGATTCCTTCCCAGATCAGTAGTTTCTTTGAGATTTATACATCTTTAAGTGGGACAGTAGCACCATCCTGTAAGGATTTTTCTTGAAGTTCTCATTTGTGACTTCAGAAGGCTTTAAATCTGTACCTCTGTCTGCTCTAAAATCCCCTCCCCAGCAATCCCCCCCACCCTTTACAATGATAACAATAGCAATCGGAATGATTGCTAACAACGAGTACTGATAAATGCTCGCTCTTACATAATATTTTTCAAAAAGTAGCTTATTTAGATTTTTAAATAAAAATCTTAAGAAATTTAAATAAATTTGAATATAAATAAAAGCAGCATTTGATTTTAAAATTCAATCTGAATAAAAAGAGAGTGAGTGTTAAGAATACTTAGTTTTAAGACAGTTCTCACCCTCCCAACCATACTGCCAGCCTGAAGTTATTGTGATGAGGCACCTAGATATATTATCTGTGATTTGAAGTCCTTTAGCTTGGAGGTTAGTAAGCCTAGAGTGCCTCAGTGTCCCCACCCCTCTGGGTAGCAGGGATTCGAAGAACATAGAGTGATTTCTGTGTAGTCTCAGTTCCAGTTCACACTTCGTAGTAAGGCAGGTACAGAACATTCTCATTGTTTAAGATTTTGCAGCTCCACAGAACTGGCCATGGAAGAGTCCAGATTCTGGGATTAGAGGGGAAGGCCCCGTTTCAACAGCATCTGTAAACTCTTTAGTTTCTTTTTTCTGCCTTTTCTTTTCCTATAAATAGAAAAAAGGACTGCCCCTTTGCAAAAACAATGGTTCAAGAAGCACCTATGCTGTTTGTCTCAAGCTCACTTAAAAGAAAGTGGTTTTTATATGAAGGGGAAAACCAAAGCCCAAGGTCAATATATCAAAAGAGCTAAGAAAGAAAACTGCCTTCCAAAGTTTCCAACCATTCCCAGCCACTGGAGCCCATCCTTATCCAGAGCTCATGGTACAAACCACTCCAATTCAGAGCCACAGGCTGTTGTCTTTGAGTTGGCTCAGAACTGAAGGGAATCATTGAGTTTCAGCTTTGCTTAGGGAAGGCCACAGTTCAGGGGAAACCCTGTTCAGCCTTCCAGGGAACTTCCAAAACTATGGACTGGGGCAGCACACTTGGTCAATTAGGTGTGCTTTCCAGATGACTGTGCTTCATTTTGCTCTTATCAGCATGAATATTTGCCAGAATGTGGCTTTCTGCTTAATTCTTCCTCTGAGGAGAAAAGTATTAATGAAGAGGGCAGACCAAGAACAGAGAATTGCTCATTTTTGTGCATTATGGAAAATACAGAATGTTGAAGAAACATATCCTTTCAACTGGCTTAATCCTTTTAGCGAGACTCATTTCAATGAGTTCCATTGTGTTCAGTCCTTTTTCAAACAGGACAAAAATAGAACACTTAGAGCACTATGTCTATAGAACCAGAGTGAAACGGAGAGTTGAGGTAATTGCTGAGATAATCCAAGCAAAAACAAAACGAAACAAAATAAAACCAATCGTGTTGAGAAAAAAGCAGCTTTGGAGCCTGAATGATCCAGTCTAGTTCTCTACATTGTTCAAATTCACCAGCTCTGCATCTATATTTACTTTTTCTCCATAGACTGAGCCTAAGTTATGTTGAAGAGTACCCCCCACCCCCCAATTTATCTCAAGCACTGCCTCAAAAAATGCCTTTGCTTTAAAGTATCCCTCTCTGCCTTATTTCCCAGTAAGGAAGAGAGTCAGTCTCACATAGTTTTAAACATGTTATCCTGTAAGACAACATTTAAGAGGAGAGATGACTCTGGTGTTTGGGAGATTTCTTTTTCATTCGTCTGTAACTTCCTGTAGCAGTTTGCGAAGGCTGGAGATGGTTTATCTCTCCACTCACATGTTTTAAGCCTGTTACTTTATGCTTGGCTAAGTGCCTGTTATGTGTGTTGGTTGCCAGCACAACAGCTTGGCTCATTTGGAAAATCAAGGAACCCAGTTTCCTCTGAGATAGCAGCTGGTAATATTCCACTGGATGCTGGTGAGACTTGGAGATGTCATCTTGGCCAGAGTTCTCCTTCGACAAGCTCCATATTGGGATTGTGACTTTCCTCTGAGGTTATACTCCCTGACTCTCTTGTTTTAATGGCACTTCTTCTCTCTCCAGCCCTCTCATGTGACTTAAACCTCTTCATTCATTCATCTGACTTTTTCTTCTGTTTCTTTCCCAATATAACCAGCCATAAATCCTACAGATTTTTCTCTTCTCAAAGTTTTCTATATTCTAAACTTTTATATTATTTCCATTCCCTGAGTTTGAGTTCTTCTTTTCTTATTCCTCCTTATAATCTCCTACTTATTTTAATCTCACCTGTTTGTCATCTGTCCTAAGTAAATGCTGCAACAACCTTGCTTGCAGTACTTACTTGAATTATATTTCCTTGCACAAACATCTTCAATAGCTCCTCGTTGCCCCAAAGATTTTACTTTCTGTCAATGATTTATTTCCATGGATCTGTTCCTTTAATTGATTTGATATTTACTTTAGAAAGTAAAAAATAAAAAGATTATATTTACTTGTACAAACATCTTCAATAGCTCCTCCTTGCCCAAAAGATTTTGCTCAAATTCCTCTTCCTGGCATCAAAAACTTTGTCAGTTTGGTTCTGATGACTTCCCAGCCTCATGTGAATAGTTAGTTCTAGCAATCAGGCAATTGTCCTTCTATAGAAAATGCCCTTCCTCCTCTTACTCACCTATGAAAACCTCAGCCATCTCCCAAGGTAAGATTGGATAGCCTAGGGCCTCCCTGGTGGCGCAGTGGTTAAGCGCTGCGCTGTGGAGCTGTCAACAGCAGCAACGCGAGTTCGATGCCCAGCCAGGGAGAATCCCACATGGCGCGGCGGACCTCTCCTGCCTTGCCTGCTGCTCCCCTCAGCAGTGTATTTCTGATCTGCCTGTTCTGCTACCCGCTCTGTCTCTGGTGAACCCTCTCGCCGCCCCACGCCTCTGGCCTGCATCCCAGCTTGTATGTATAAATAAAAAATAAATCTTTTTTAAAAAAAAAAGATTGGATTGCCTAATTCTTCCAGGAAAACTGTTTGACAACTTTGAAAGGAAGTGACCATCTTTGAACTGAAGTCACAGAATCTTAATATTTGAAGGCATTTGGGGGGATGCTGAGTTCAACTTTCCTCCCTGAAACACACCCCTTAATCTTTGATTGACCATGTCCAAGACAGGAGACACGTGATAGCTCACTGCATTTTTGGATACCTATCATTAAGAAGAATTTCTTACTTTAATTCTCTCTCTCATAATTTCTGCTTCTTCTGTACCTTCCTTATCTTTGGCCTGTCCTCAGGAGCAATCAATACAAAAGAGATATCATCCTTTTTATTTATAAAAGCCCCTCAAATATTTGATATACTTTGTCATAGCTATCTTGACTAAGACAAATACTGCTCAGATTCTTCAGTTATTTTTACATTAAAATAGACTCTAATCATTCTCTCTCTTGGTCATTTTACCTGGATGTTAGCAATAATCCCCAGGATATTAACAATATCTAAAAATGTTGATTCCAAGTAAACACAATTTTCCTGATCCACAGTTTTCATTCCAGAGAATTTGATATATTTGTGTCACTCATTTGGCTAATTGTATACTTTGTAGTATTTATAGGATTTTTTGGTCACAGAGGAGGGAGAGACTATTCTGTGCTTTTTCATTTTCACTTCTAAACTGGTTCCTTTGGTTTCTACGACAGTCGACTCTCTAAGTTTTCTATCTCCACTTCACAGCTATTTTTCACTCCGGAACATCCATTTACATGCCTTAAATAGCATCTAATGATTACAAATAATGTCTTTTTCTTGAATTCCCGCAGTCTAGGTGTCATCCTTATCGCCTTACTTTTCATCTCTACTCCCACTATTTATTTCAGTTAATAACTAGTATCTTTAAATTCTGCTCCCTAAAAATCGTGTTCACTTCTCTTCTCATAATTGTTACTTTTCCACTCTTCCTAGGTATGGATTGCTGTAATAATCTCTTATAATCAGATTTTGGAAGTTTGGGAATACTTAAAAATGATTCAGTTTTAAATTGTTTTCCTCGGGGTACAAAGACTGTGGGAAGAAGACAACTGAAGAGAGTTGAGAGGTATTTATGAAACAGAATTGCATGAATATAATGATTTATTGGATGCTGTTATGAGAACTGGTTAAGAAAGAGTGAGGAATAAAGAATACTGGTAGCATTTCTGTTTCCGGATGGTAGTTGTATGTGAGGAATTTAGGAGGAAGAATTTTTAGATATCCGATGCACATCATAGCTGCCCAGCAGAGCACTTCTCGTACTATTTTAACCACCTGTTTACCCGTATGTTCCTAGAGTAGACCTACACTCGAAGTTCTGGGAGAGCAGGGACTTGACCATATGTCTATAGTGTTCATAGCTGTATCACCTTTCTTTGCACAGGGCTTGGTGTATAAATGCACAGTGTATAATTGTTGAATGAGTGAATTCATCCAAAAGTTTAGGTCTTGTAGTATAATATCATATATTGTGACATGTCTGAGATGTTTTTCAGGAAAAACATCTTTGATGTGGAAGCAGTTTAAGATTGATCAGGAAAGAACCTGCAGTCATGTCTTGCCACTTACACTGGAGTTACAAAATAAAGAAAACAAAAATCTGTAATATGGAACTTCAAATGCATTATGGCATTAAATGAACACAAGGAAAATAACATAACACAATAAGTGCATTCAGTGAAATTATATTTACTGAGCATATATTATGGAAAGCTCTGTGTTAGGGCCTATGAGTAGTGATCATATATCCCTGTTTGTTTGGGAGAGCATTGGTTTATGCCTATTGTCCTAGTTGAATTATTAAAAATACTCCCTACACTCTCTTCTGATCTGGACAATATAGTCACCGTGGGGGATTGGAAAAGATCCAATCTAAATCAAGAAAGAAGATTGCTCTTGATTTTGGGTTAGTTGGGAGTGAGTATTCAGATATGGGAAGAATTTAGGGCTGTCATGAGGAAATCCACCCAAGAAAATTGCTGGGAGAAAGAAAAAAACTCAACTCCTAATAATAAGATAGCTCTGCGGCCACTGCAGCATGAGTTCAATACCCAGCCAGGGAGATTCCCACATGGCGCAGCAGACCTCTCCTGCCTCGCCCGCTGCTCCCCTCAGCAGTGTACTTCAGTCGATCTGCATGTTCTGCTCCCCACTCTGTCTCTGGTGAATTCTCTCACCACTCCATACCTCTGGCCTACACCCCAGCTTGTATGCATAAATAAGTCTTTAAAAAAAAAATAAGATAGCTCTAAAGGGAAGATCTGGTGGGTGATTTAGACAGGAGTCTAAAATGATGTCATTTTCAAGATGCTGCCATCTTTCCTTCACTCAGTTTGTATTTCCATCACTGAGTTATCCCGTGGGTTTCTACAAGAAAGATGTGGGCTGGGGAAGAACTTTGCCTTTAGAATGACTATTAACATTGTGCCAGAGGACTGAGAGCTTTCCTCCTGTTCTTGGAAAGCCCTTTCTCATTGGTGGGAAGCAATAACGTCAAGTGCAGAGACTGCTTGGTTCTCACTCTGACAGAGACAGTAAGGGACAGAGAAAACAAGAAGGCAGAGATCTTGGGGGAAACTTGATAAAAACTGACAGCCAGAACCAGTGTGAGCCTTGAAATGCAAGTCCTGAGCACCAGGAAGAGCTGAGAAATTGTAACTGGAGGGAGGCATTCCTCAGAGAAGAACCCATGTGAGATCAAGTGTAATGATACGGAGAACTTTTTTCCCATGAGAATTTCAAAGGGGCTATCCCTCATGACCAAAATAGAGAGAGACACATACTACGATGAATAGAGGGCTAAGTCTCCCAGGAGCAGGGCCACCAGAGTAATACTGGAACAGAGTGGAAGGGAGAGAGCTTTTCAAGGTATCTTGAAGGGGATACTGGGAGCAAGAGAAAGGTGTATAAAAAGAATTTTTAGGAAATTATACTGTGTATGATTTGTGAAACAAGCTTTTCCTGATCTGTGGAAGTTTCCTAGGCTTTACCAGCTTCACATATTGGTGTGGGCTCTGGCAAGGGCCAGGGGAACTCCATGTATGACAAGCACATTTTTGGGTGGTTATTTTTCAACAGAATAAACATGGGGGATGTGGTTAATAAAGTAATGACCAAGAGCTTCACAAAAGTCACAGAGACTTCTTGTTATATATACTGCCCCATCAATAGATAATAAATGAAGAGATATTTTTATGTTTGTACATAAGGAGCCCTTAAATGTATCAGAAGCTGAAGGGTGACAAACACAGGTTAAGGGGGGGCATCCTGAGGTTTTTATTAATCTTCCTTTGTCTTTACTGTACGCAAATGTATATTGCCGAGCTTTCCTGTAGAAATGACACCCAGTTTTTTTCCCTTTAATAAAAATCAGGAGGCTATTTCTGACAAAGGGATTTTTTATTTTTCATGAATTTCCTCTTGGAGTATGAGGAAAAAAAGAATAGATACATGATAAGGACCTGTCTTAGATGTTTTCTTTGCTTCTGTCAGATATAAATGGGTAAAAGAAAACTGACCTCTAAATGGAGACTATTTCTGTGATTAAAAACTAATGATATGTTGTGTTCTTTCATATAATTCTTGTGTTTTCCAGACATTCTTCTTTTTCTTTCCTCTCTAGTTCAGCTGGGCTTGATACTTATTACTCTTCCAATACTTGTTCACTGTTACCATTTGAGTAGTGTAGTATGTATAATATGTGTGTGTATTTATGTTCTAGTTTCTTTCATGTAACATATTGTTTCTTGTTTTTTTTTAAAGGTTTATTTATTTATACATTCAAGAGCGGGGGGTGTAGGCCAGAGGTCTGGGGGCATTGAGAGGATTCACCAGCGACAGAATGGGGAAGCAGCACAGGTGGGTTGACTGAAGTACATTGCTGAGGGGGACCAGCAAGGAGACAGGAGAGGTCTGCTGTGCCATGTGGGAAGCTCCTGCCGATAGCTTCATAGTGCTGTGACTTAAGCCCTGCGCTACCAGGGAGGCCCCATGCACATTTTCATTGAAAATGAACTACTTTTCATTGAAAAGTAGTTTATGGGCCTCCCTGGTGGCACAAAGGGTTAAGATTAAATAAATAAATCTTTAAAAAAAAGAAAAGTAGTTTCCCCAGATTCCTAGGTATATGTTATAATTCATTTGACTAGTTTGTGGATGTTTCTAAGTTTTTACCATTAGCAAGTATGTTGTGGTGTGGAGTGTTGTAGGAGCATACCATCCCCAGCCCACTCCAAATATTCTTCCGACAGTGGCAGTCTGATGTTTACTGGGCACAACATTCTTGCTCTCTTAGCACATGTACTCAGGATGGGGCTCGAGAGTTGAGCATTGGACTAAGTCTAATCATAGGACTCCCCTGCTCATAGCGATTGGCTCAGCGACAGACTTGTGATCCAAATAGCCAATGAGATGTGATGATTCTTTGGCTGAGACTTCTGAGGGACTCACACTCTTTTCTCAAAGGATTTACAAATGAGAGGCCATGAAAGTGATACTGCTGAGACTGACTGACCACCACGGGGAGCCTCAGAGTGACACCCAAGAGGAAAGAAGAGTGGAACCAAAAGACAGAAACAACAAAAACCAGCCAGCCAACCCTGAATTTTGACAAGGCTCTTTGAACTTTGATGTCAGCCCGTTCTGCATCTAGACTTTTTTTATCTTTTCATATGTTGAATCAATAAATCCTGCACCTATCCCCCCACCCTCTGATTTTTAAGTCTGTTTGCATTGAGACCTTGTTCTCTCAATGAGAAAGCCCTGCTGTAACCTCTTTGTTATCATATCATTGACTTTATGGTGAATTATTCCCTTTGGGTAGTGAGACCAAAGATGTATTGAATGCTTACCTTTTGCCAGACAGCCTGTTAAAGGCTTCACATTCATTATCACATTTAGTCCTTCTAATCAATGTAATTACTATTACAATTCTCATTTTACCTATAGGGCAATTGAGGCTCAGAGATATGACAAGAACAAAATGTTAGTGTGGAGTTGTAGTAAGTAAGTGGCAGGCCAGAATTCAGTCCTAGATCTGTCTGTGTCCAGAGCCAAACTTATATCCCAACATACCTTTCTGTTATTCCTAACTTCTTTTATTTATTCCTGAAGAACAAGATGAGTTTTGTGAAATCAGAAATAACTGAGGATGTAAAATATCTTTAAACACTTTGTGGTCTGCTCATGTATTAATACGTGTTCATCTAGTCTCCGGTTTTTCACGCCACGGTGGATTATTTGGAACTATTAGGAGCTATTTCTTTGATCGTACTCAGTCTGAAAGCTTTACACATTGTTTTTTTTTTTAATATATATTTTTTATTGTTATTTATGTCTTTTACATTTTGTATTCCCCTTGGGTAACCTACCATCAATTCACCCGTGATCCATCTCCGTGGTCCCTTGTGTTCTTTTCTATTTCATTTTGTGCCCTTTTCCTCCCCTCCCCCCACAACCCGCTGAGTGTCTCTGTCCTATTTGGTTTCCTTATAGTCCTGTTATAAGTGAAACCATTCGATATTTTTCTCTTTCTTTCTGGCTTATTTCACTGAGTATGATCCCCTCTCATTCCATCCATGTCGCTGCAAATTGCATGTGTTTATCTTTTTTGAATGCTGTATAGTATTCCATTGTGTATATGTACCACATCTTCTTGATCCAATCATCTATTTTTAGACATCTGGGTTGCTTCCATACCTTTGCTATTGTGAACAGTGCCACAATGAACATACGGGTGCATGTGTCCTTTTGGATTAGTGTTTTTGTGTCCTTTGGGTAAATTCCCAAAAGTGGTATTGCTGGGTGGTATGGAAGCTCCATGTTTAGCAGTTTGAGGAATTGCCATACAGCTTTCCATAGTGGTTGGATCAGTTCATATTCCCACCAGCAGTGTAGAAGAGTTCCTTTTTCTCCACATCCTTTCCAGCGTTTGTTGTTGCTTGTATTTTTAATGTGTGCCATCCTCTCAGGTGTGAGGTGGTATCTCATAGTGGTTTTTATTTGCATTTCCTTGATTATAAGTGATGTTGAGCATTTTTTCATGTATCTGTTGGCCATTTGCTTTTCTTCTTTGGAGAAGTGCCTTTTGAGCTCTTCTGCACATTTTTTATCTGGGTTATTGACTTTGTTTTTGTTGAGTTGTGTGAGTTCCTTGTAAATTTTTGTTATCAGTCCTTTATCGGATGTATTGTGTGCAAAGATCTTTTCCCAGTTGGTAGGGTGTCTGTTAGTTTTGGTTAATGTCTCTTTTGCTGTACAGAAGCTTTTAATTTTGATGTAATCCCATCTGTTTATCTTGTCCTTCACTTCCTTTGCTTTGAGGGATGTGTCTTTCAAGATTTTGCTGAGATGTATGTTGTGTAGAGTTTTGCCTATATTTTCTTCTATAAATTTTATGGTTTCAGGTCTTACATCCTGGTCTTTTATCCATTTTGAGTTGGCTTTTGTGCAGGGTGTGAGGTAGTAGTGTAGCTTCATTTTTTTGCATGTGGCTGTCCAGTTTTCCCAGCACCATTTACTGAATAGACTGTTCTTGTTCCACTGCATTTTCTTTGCTCCTTTGTCAAAGATTAGTTGTTCATAGATATGCGGCTTTAATTCTGGGTATTCTAGTCGGTTCCATTGGTCTTTGTGTCAGTTTTTGTTCCAGTACCATGCTGTTTTAATTATTATGGCTTTGTAGTATAGTTTGAAACCAAGGCGTGAAATTCCTCCATTTTCTTTCTTTTTAGTTAGTAGGGCTTTAGCTATGCGAGGATTTTTGTGGTTCCATATGAATTTCATCAGTAGTTGATCTATTTCTTTGAAGAATGTCATTGAGATTTTTATTGGAATAGCGTTGAATCTGTAAATTGCTTTTGGTAGGATTGCCATTTTGATAATGTTAGTCCTTCTAATCCATGAGCAAGGGATGCCTTTCCATCTTCTTGTGTCTTCTATTTCTTTCAACAGAGTTTTGTAGTTTTCTTTGTATAAGTCCTTTATGTCTTTTGTTAGATTTATTCCCAGATATTTGATTTTTTTGGTTTCGATTTTGAAGGGGATGGATCTCTTAATTTCTTCTTTTTCAGATTGGGTGTTTGCATAGAGGAATGCTACTGACTTTTGTGTGTTGATTTTGTATCCTGCTACTTTACTGAACTGGTCTATAATTTTGAGTAGTTTTTCTATGGAGTTTTTAGGGTTTTGTATATATATTATCATATTGTCTGTAAATAGAGACAGTTTAATTTCTTCTTTTCCTATTTGGATCCCTTGAATGTCTTTCTTTTGTCTAATTGCTTTGGCTAGGACTTCCAGTATTATATTGAAAAGTAATGGTGAGAGTGGACATCCTTGCCTTGTTCCTGATCTTAGGGGAAAGGCCTTCATAGAAGCTTTACACATTGTTTTGGTGAAAGTGTAAGGTGTTTTATGAGAGATATTACTGTTTTTTTAATATCCAGTAGTTCAGGAGTTGTGTGTGTTTTATTAAATGCTTATACCATTCATGCGGTGGCACAGAAAATGGCTGGCACACAAAGTGTTAAAGAGCAGGCTAGTTAAAGCTTTTGGCCTTAGAGAAGGAAACAAGAAAATGAAAGACTGGATTTTAGATGGAGCATAAGAACAGAAAAATCCCTGAGGTCTGTGTGTATACACACACATGGATGCACAAGTGGGTGAATTTTAGGATTCTTTCCCAACCCTGAGCCTAGGATTCTAGGAAGTATAGTCCATCTGGAGCTAAGCGCTCACACGGGAACTTGAGTGATTAAATTGGATCAGATTTTAGATCCTACTTTGAATCCTAAAAGCTGTAGATGTGATACTGTGGGCAATGGGGAACCTTTAATTCCTTTGGAAGGTGTGATGGCCTGTTGCCTTGGTAGCCTTGTTGAACCTTGCCATTTAGTATTCATGCCCTATGTACTTCCCTCTCACCTCGACTTCAGACTTGCCATTTACCATGCATTGGCCAGTATCATATTAGCAGATATAATGTGAATGGAAGTTTGATAAGCATTTACGCATTTAGGTTTATTCTCTTTGGAAGTTCCCTCGTAGTTGATTAGCCCAAGCAGCCGTGGAGAAGTGAGGTCCCCTGGCTGATAGTCTTAGCTGAGCTCCCTGCTGGCATCTGCTACCCCATATCAGCCATGTGAATCATGCCATTTTGGATGCTTCGGTCATCCTAGTTCCCTGGTCGTTATAACATGAAACAGAAGAAGCATCCAGACAACCCTTCAAGTCCTGAGAAAAAAATAAATTGTTTAAGTCATTTGGGGTGCTTTATGATGTAATAAACAATGCTTGAAATGGTTGAAAGTGGTCTTCCTTCATGGCACCCTTACTTTCCTCCTTCCAACAAATATAAGGGGCTCTGTGGATGATGCAGAGGCAGAAAGAAGAAAGGCCTGTCTGGAGGAGCAAGATGTCTCTTGCTCTTGTTCTACCCTGCATCTTTTTTCTGTTTTGTTTATTGGTATCACCTTATTCCTCACTAGCCAAATTAGAAATCTTAGATTCCTTTTAACTGTGCCTTTGCGCTGACTCCCCGTGCTGAAGCAGCCCGCGCTGCTCACTTACATCGGATTGCTACCAGCTCGGTGGTGGCTGCCCTGGAGATGAGTGGGGCCGAATGCTAGGAGCCCTGATACAATAACCGTAATAGAGGTTGTAGCCACTTCAGGTATTGAGTGTTGCAGCTGCAATCTTGACCTAGTCTGAAAAAGAGGGAATAGGTAGACTTCTAGCTAAGATGGAAAAGTCTCTCTTCTGGCAGTTTCTCCTCCAGAGTAATTGGATATAGGTTTCTGTTTCCCCTACCTCCGGTTTTAGTTGGATGAAGGATCAGTTGCTCTTGGGGCTGGAGTGGCATCCTCTTAGTTTTAGAAGACTAATTCTGGCATCTTCCTTTATGCAAAACCTAGACCAACTGCACATGTTTCCCAAAAATGTATTTAAAAAATCCAAAACAGATTTAATTCATGTGGAATTGAATTGATTGTCTTATATTTAAGCTATGTTGTAACTGGAATGAAGTAACCTGACAACCTGGTTGTGTCACCACCTACTTGGTGTACTATAATGCCAGTGAAACTGTAAGTCTCATATCATGCCTGGTTTTCCTTTTTTTCGTATTTCAAACACAACTTCTCTTTCCTATTCAGCACCAGAAGGGAAGTCAAGAGACTCGCATGAAGAGCTGCTGCAGTGCTGTGTCATCTTAGTTCCTGTTACAAGGTGTCCTCTCAGTGGCAGCAACCCTGTTGACAGCCTGCACCCCTTTTTCTGGGTGGATGCTACTCTTATTCCCAGAAATGCAGTATGTCAAATGGACACATGCTGGACTTCAGCAACCTTTTCCTCCTTGCTGTGGGCTTTTGTATGTTGCAGAAAGTGTATACCGGATTCTGGTATTTCTTCAGGGGCTCTGGTGACACATCTCTGCTGTCAGCGAGTTTGGGTGACTTCGTGTCTCTGGATATGGATTTCCTCAATATGGAAGACAGAGCATTGCATCTGGGGCCAGGATACTTGGATTGGAATCTTGTCTCCTCCTCTTAGTCATTAATGTGAAAGTGAGCAAGTCCTGACCTCTGTAGGCTTTCATTTTCTGTTTCGGAAAATGGAGATAAATAAATTAAAGAATCTCCAAGAATCTTCCAGATTCACAAAGTGTGGATTCTAGTATGTTGCAGATAGCCAAGCATCTATTCAGAATCTTCAGGTTTCACTACAAGACTTATTTTTAATAGTCTGCTACCATCTTCCTCCCCTTATTGCAACTCAGTCAATTAGTCAATTTCTCTGCATTTTAGTTTTGCTCTATTTGTCAAATGGAGATAATAAGAGATGCCTTAGAGGGATTCAGGGAGGATAAACTAATTAATGGTCATAAAGTCCTACTGGCTGTGTGCTGGCTAAGTGGTCGTGATTTTAAACAGATCTTTATAGTTCCTCTGCTACTCACTGCCGAGCACAAGACAGCATCGTTTATAACACGATGTTCTTTTTGATCAAACCAGACACAATGAGGAATTGGGAGGAAGCATGTTAGATGCAAAGGCCAGAATACTGGCTGGGAAGGGGGTGGAGGAGGGGAGGAAGTATGAGTAGAGTCGGGAAGGAGTCTGTGAATGGAAGGAACTGCTGTTGCGATGGAGATTTTGGGGATCTGAGTTCCCAGGAGGCTTCTCTCCCTGGTAGGTTTAGGCAACAGCAGAAGGGGTGACACTGAGATTGGCACAAGCTTGTTTTGGATCTGTCCCTGGCACTGCTAACTTTGAGTTCTGCATCCTCTCTTCTTACCTTCGTAATGTGGTGTGGGGGTGGCAAGAAAGCAGTTGTAAGGAAGTCAGGGTCCACTACCTTTGTCATTTTCATATGAACTTGCCAGGTCATTCAGAATACCAGTATTGTACTTTCCTCATAGATCTAAGATATGTTCTGGACAGTTTCACACTTCAAAAGCTAGAAAACATTTCAGAATAGAACATAAAGTCGGGATGCTGTCTATATTTGCATTTCAATCCTTCCTTGAAGTCATTTCAGATCTCTTCAGTTGAATTTAATTTCTTCCTAACATTTCCATATTGATTTTTGGACTCCCATTTTTAGACGTATAGATGTAATTATCCTGATAAATTGTAATTCCCTCAAGGGCAGAGAACATATATTATTTATCTGAACTCCTTAGTATCTAGCATAACAGTTTCAACTTAGAAGTTTTCAGTAGCAACTCATTCAACTGAATTACTTTGTGCTATGTGAAGAAAGATTATGGAAGAATTGAATGAAAGGATTCTAGAATTTCATTTATTTTTATTTTCTTGAATTTATAATTCAGGTAAATCCTATCATTTCTCCCCTTGGTTTAACATTTTCATTTTATTTATTTATTTATTTATTTATTTATTTATTTATTTATTTATTTATTTATTTATTTATTTATTTATACATACAAGCTGGGGTACAGGCCAGGGGCGTGGGGTGGCGAGAGGGTCCACCAGAGACAGAGTGGGGAGCAGAACAGGCAGATCAGAAGTACACTGCTGAGAGGAGCAGCGGGCGAGGCAGGAGAGGTCTGCCGCACCATGTGGGATTCTCCCCAGCAGAGCGTCGAACTCGTATCGCTGCTGCCGACAGCTCCACAGTGCAGCGCTCAACTGCTGTGCCACCGGGGAGGCCGGTTTAACATTTTCTATGAGGCTAGAATTCACCTTTTGACCTAGTATTCAGGACTTTTAATTTTTATTTTTTGTAATCTCATCACACTACCTTGGAAAACAGGGCAATGACCTAAGAGAAAAATAAGAAGAAATTCATTTTGCTTAGTTCAAGGGATAGCTGTATAAATCTAGAACAGAAGAGGATGGGTAATCTGACAGAAGCAGCAGATGGAAATTTCAGTCCCTCTGTGAGTGATTTGACTTCAGTTATGTAATGTCTTACTTAGATGGGTCCTTTCCGTGAGTCCCCTTGATATGAGCAGCTGCCCTGTGTCACCAAGAACATCAGGCAACGCAAACACTGATTCTGTCTTATGATTTGGTTCAACTTTGGATAAGGATGTATGTTGTCAGCAGATCCTTCTGTTCAAATTCCTAACATACAATTTGCTAAGGAATATTTACCTTTGCACTCACTGTTTCTAGAAATTAGAGGTATAAGTTGTATTTTAATGCTTATAGGAGGCAAAAGGAAAATTCATTGACCTAAGTAATGTTATCACTGTAAGTGGGAAAATATATATAATCAAAAATTAAAGTGTTTTAGATCTGCCTATGTCTAAAGAATTATGTGGTCCCTTCTATCATGTCACAAATGAGGAAATGGAGTCCCAGAGAGCCTAAATGATTTGCCCAAGGGGACAAAACTAGGATTAGAACCAAAATAGTTAACTCTGAATCCTGGATACTATGGCTACTTTTTCCCCCTGTGGTGATATTGTCTGGCTTAAATTCCTAGGCATGATCACTTTTGTTAGAACTTAGTTCAGTGTTTCATATACAGTTCAAAAGATTACCTGTAGGCTGGTTACCAGGATTTACCTTCCTATGGCACTGGAGTCTTTATCGTAAGGAGGCTGTTCCTAACCCAAAACCCTTCTGACCACTCCTAGAGGCTTAACAGTGTAGCTAGAAGCTAGGGAAGGATTTCTTACATTGACTGAATTCATGGTATGTAACGCAAAACATTTATTGTTACTATTATATCAGTAAGGAATGCTTTCTGCTACAAGTATGCTGCCTAACTGGTTTAGGCAATAAAGATGTTTAATTATCTCACACACAAGTGGTGAGCAGATGTTCAGCAATGTTCCAGACTCTAACATTCTGCTCCATCATCCTCAGTGTATTGGCGTTGTATTGTCTCGAGATACTGGATTGTTTCTAGGCATTACATCTGTATTCTAGGCAGCAAGAAGGGGAATGGGTCAATACCGGTGATCTTAGTCCCCCTTTAAAAGAAAATAAATGCTTTTAAAAAGAAACTTGTCTACTCCTGACCTGAAAGCTTCCTTCTTCTCATTGGTTAGGCTATGTCACTCCTGACTGGATTTATTTTTTTAATCTCTGCAGGGGATCTGAGCAAGAGAAGTGACTTAAGTGACACTTAAGAGACTTAAGTGTTGAGTTAATGTGACTTTAGTAAAATATAGTGCAGGAGTAAATATAAACAACTATAAATCATATTCTTTATGAACTGCAAATTCTGCTTATTTTCTTACATCCTTGCTAATTTTTGATTTCTCCCCTCAGGTGTAGTCCCTGTAGTCCTCCCACCACCATAGCCCCTGTGCTCCATCATCATCTCTTGTACTCCTCCCTCCCCAGTTTTGATCCCTCCTCCTCTTTATGCCTCAGATCTATGGTCAGCTTGTACATTTCTTCTTCTTTCTAACCCTTTGGTTTCTCTATATTCTGCATATAAGTGAAACCATCCAATATTTGTCTTTTCCCTTCTGACTTATTTCACTTAGCATAATCCCTTCGGGCTCCATCCACGATGCTACAAATGGCATGATGAACTACTAATTCTGATTCATTGTCTGGTCCATCATCCTTCATGGAGAACTCAAAGGTAGACTTCTTTATCTGGTTAGAGTCAAGAGAATTTACTGGGTATGCCAAATGTGCTCAGACTGAGGGACATGAAAAATCAAAGGGTCAATAGCCAGGATGAGATCAAGACATGAGTAAAAATAGATCATTCAAAGAAGAGAAAGTCAGTATGATAGGTAAGTTTATGGTATCTGGAGCCAGATTGTTCTAGGTTTAAGTTCTGGCTCTGTCACTTCCTAACTGTGACTTTACCAAGTGACTTAACCTCTTTAAGCTTCAGTTTGCTGTTGAGTTTAATAGAGATAATAATAATAATAATAATAATAATAATAATAATAATAAATATAATAATACATTATTCATTGAGTTGTGAGAAGTTATATTTGTAAGTCTCTCAGTGTAGTCTCTGGCTCATAGAAAATAAATGTTCAATATTATAATCATCATGATCATCATCATTGAAATCATAGTTTTCATCAAGACAGGAGTTTGAAGTATAGGCATTAGGATTTGGTATGCAGAATAAAGAATACTCAATGCTGGAGCTATGAGTGGAGTTTAAGCAGAAAAACAACATAATGAAACCATGGAGTATGTATTCCCTGCAGTGATGGTGAGCTGCTTCCATTAAAAGGATTCTCTGTTTCTTGATAGTATGAATGACTGATACTTGGGCGTATTACTTCTTATCCTGTGGCTTAAACATCTCCTGGAAGGTGCTGTACTATATAGGATTCCAGAGTAAAGGGACTGATTGATGGAAGGGAGAAATACTGACAGTGGAATTACATCTAAGGGGAGTAGGGTAGAAGAATTTGAGTCATGGATCTTCTGCTAGGATTGTCACAGACTTATTAGAGCTGTCCACCATAGAAGTCATAGAAGCTATAGAGCATTAGCTTCTTTCTTTGATCTTCCCTAATCTGCTTTGATCAATGGGTTGGAGTGTGTGTGTGTGTGTGTGTGTGTGTGTGTGTGTGTGTGTGTGAGAGAGAGAGAGAGAGAGAGAGAGAGAGAGAGAGAATGAGAATGTGTATGAGTGTGAGTGTGAGTGATTAGTCACTGGAGATGCCCATTAGCAGTGCTTACTTAGGTAGCAGTAGCTTTAGGTGGGGTGGCCATTTCAACTGATTCAAATATAGCTTAGTTCACAGATGTTATGATAGTCTAAGTCTGTTACTGGGTAGGTTCTAAGGTGGGTGAAAATGTAAGACAAATTGTAGCTGGTTTTCATCTCCTCTGGAGATGGACAACATACACGTGGATGCCTGTTCATCTGTAGCAATAGTTGTGAGCAATCACTTACATGGTTTTCTTTCCTTCCAGAGAGAATGATATGGATGATAACATTAAACACATAAGCTAGGCACTGTTACCTATATTAACTTACCCCACCAAATAATCCTTTGACTAGAATATAGCATTTACCCTATTTTTACAGATGAAAAAACTGAGGTCAGGTAACTTACAAAGATCAAGAAGACATCTGTTGTATTGGAAAGGAGATATGGCTAGGTCTAAATATGTGGGTCTAGATTTGTGCTAAGACCCAGTGACTTCAGAAAATCAAGGAAGTTGGTCTGCAGTTGTTCTTAAGGAATATTTTATTATAACTGTGGCAAAAAAAAAAGGAGGTTAAGGGAGCATTCATCCAAACCCTTTGTGCTATGATAAAGACAGTAAAATGAGACGAATCCCAGTCCGGGATTTTCCTTATACATATTAGCCAGTGGATTGTGCAAGACCCTTCTTTGACTTCAGAATACACACATAACAAAATGACCAGCAGATAAGCAGATTTGGCCTGTAATTTCTTGGGTGGCAGTTTTTAGGAATTCACCCTTGATGGAGCAATTTAAACTGAACGGAAGCTGATTAAAAAAAAAAGTTATTAAGGTTTAGTTCAGTCTTGTAAAGGATGAATAGGAGATGGTTGGGCAGAACATTCCCAGCATAGGCTAAGATGTGGAAGCAGGAAAAAAAAAAAAAGGATTAAATCTGAGAAATTCAGTTTGATCAGAATATAGAATATATGAAGGGAAATATTTGGGAGTAAGAGAACTGAGAGATAGATCATGGAAGACTTTAAATGCCAGCCCAAGATGTGTGAATTCTGCTTGGTAGGCAATGCGGGAACCTATTAAAATGTAAGTAAAAGGGACCCTGAATGTAAGACAACTTATTTTATATATGTCCATATGAACTCACTGCATTGTAATAGTCCCTGTTGACTTGTCACTCCAGACTAAGGGCTGTGGCAGGTATTTCAGTCACCATCATATTGTCTTGTTGACCACCACCTCAGGTGAAAGTAAGCCTGAAGCATAGAGCTGTTAAATGAAGAGTAAATGAGTGGGATTAGGATTAATGTTTTCTGACTCTCAAATCAGTTTGTTTATTTAACAGATATTCTTGAGCATCTTTTTGGGTACAGTAGATATACACATTAACACACATAGTTTTAGGGCAAATGATCATGCCCAAACTTAATCTGTTGCATGTGTTATTAACACAATCTTTACATTTTTGGATCTGATCCCTTTATACAGCTCCTGTAGAGTACCCAGTTTTGAGTGAACATCATCTCCTGCCCAACTCCTTTCATAGCCTTCTAACTATATCCATCACTTTTATTCTTGAGACTGTTACAATAACATTATTTAATGTTATGAAAGTAAAGTCAGATCTTGCTATTCACCTTCATAAAACCCTTCACTTAGATTACATTGCATTTAGATTAAAATCCAAATCTCTCTGTATTCCACAAGGCCCTGTATGATCTTACCCCTGCCAAAATCGCTGATCTCACCTCCTATTTCTTTACCTTTCTCTCTATGCAACATTTTTTTTTTTTTTTTGCACGTAGGAGAACTGGGTTGTAGGTCAGAGGTGTGCAGGGAGGGTAAGAGGATTAAACAGAGACAGAGTGGGGAGTAGAACAGACAGATCACTAAGGGGAGCAGTGGGCAAGACAGGAGAGGTCTGGTGCACCATATGTAGGTTAGCTCCCTGGCCAGGGGGTCAAACTCAGACCATAGCTGTGTTAACACTGAACCCTAACCCTTAGGCCACCAGGGAGGCCCTCTATGCCACATCTTTATTGGCCTATTTCTGCTTCTTGAATAGTCATAGTGTATTTCTGTTCCCTTTTTTTGTAATATTCTGTCAGATTCAGTATATCTGCACTGCTTCCCCTCAATTCAGACCTCTATTAAAACATTAAGTTCTCAGAGAGTCATTCTTTGATTTAGCTATCTTTATGGCATTACCTATCTATTCAATACTACCTGAAATTATACTTTTAAATGTTTCTCTATTTGTTCATTGTGTGCATTGCACATTAGAATGCAGGGTCTGTGAAGAGGCTTTGTTTTTTTGTTCGTTGTAGTATTTCCAGAATAGAACCTGGCCCATGAGCACTCAATAAGAATTACTAAAAGAATGATTAGTAGTGAAACTTCTTTCACAGAAGTTATTTCATCCCTCAGAAAGTTTCACATCTATCTCTAGATATGTTTTCTTCACTTATCACAGCTCCAAATTTGCCCCTCTTGACTTTGGCAACTTTCGAGTAAGCAGCATCCATTTTAGGCATGTTAATGGTAGTCTGCAAATAGTAGAGTGTATTTCTGATTTTAATTCATTTGGCTGCTGTGAATAGTTTTTCTCTGGTTGTTAGTAATTAAAACAAACAAGCAGAAAGACTCATATTATTCTATCTCATTGCCAAATTGGATATTGCTCAACTCAAAATTAAATGTACACACACCCATAAAACTAGCCAAACTGGCTATTACAATTACATAAAGTTCCTTGTGTTCATTAGCAATGTTGCCTTTCATGGGTTTATCCTGTTTGGCATATACATCAAAGTAACAGTCATAAAGACATCTACAAAAATTTGGAGCATGTAGATGTGGAAAAATTTTTAAGATTTTTTTTTTTGTTTCCAGCTAAATTGTAGCAAGAGGATAGCCTTGTTATTCTGATATAAAGGTTAAGGTGCAGAATGGAGAAATTCAGTATTTTGTCAAACTGGTACTGTAAGCTCAACTGTCAGAGTCACCTAAAAATTGCAGAGATGATTCAGCTTTATGTTCTGCATCTTGGGAATTAGTGTCAGAATACCAACTCTGATCTCTTTAGAAAATGATTCATTCGCTAACATGATTAACAATTTTGAAAGCCAGCAAAGTTGGCCATTAATATCAGAGTTTTAGAAGCTGCCTAAGTTTAATGGCATTGGGAATTTATTTGTTTTGGGGAGAAGAGGAGTCCTAAATGTGCTGTTATGATTTTTAATGTTTTTATTTGAACCAGGAGAATGAACTTCTTAGGATTTCAATAGCTTTCCATTTTTTTAAAGATTTATTTATTTATGCATACAAGAACTGGGGTTTAGGCCAGAGGTATGGGGTGATGAGATGACCCACCAGAAACAGAGTGGGGAGCAGAACAGACAGATCTACTGAAGTACACTGCTGAGGGGAACAGTGAGCGAGGCAGGAGAGGTCTTCTGCGCCATGTGGGAATCTCCCTTTCTGGGGATTGAACTTGTGCTGCAGTGGCTGCGGACAGCTCCATAGGCTGAGACTTAACCCATTGCACCACCAGGGAGGCCCAGCTTTACATTTTCTTATGGGTGGTACCTGTCCAAGAGAAAAAGCAAGCAATAATAATAATAATAGTTCAGGGGAATTAATAATAAAAATGAGTGATGAAGGCTCATCGAGAAAACCTTGTATATTAAGTTCATAGAGGTTTGGTGAGTATGTTGAATAAAAAACATTTAGCTTCAATCATTGTTTGATTCAAAGGCATGGCTCTATACCTTTTTGAATATAAGGAAATTAAAAAATTGAGACAGATAGTCAGATCGAGACTATTTTTATATGATTGTTTACTTGTCTGTCTCTAAAAGAGTAGACACTGAGCTCCGTGAAGTTAGGGCCTTATTCATCTTTATTTCCCATTGTCTGGTAGGGCAAGTTGTGGTGCTTAATAACAGTGATGATTGTGATGATGCTGGTAATGGCTACCATTACTCAGCTCACTATGTGCCAGATACTGTTCTAACTGCTTTGCATACATTGTCTTATTTAATTATCACAACAATAGAGTCTGCCCACTTTTTGTGAAGAATCTGAGACCCAAAGATATTCATAAATTTGCCCATGGCTAGGCAGCTAGTGCAATGGTCAATCTGGGATTTGAAACCATTTCTGTTCTTTGTCTCTACGCTATGTGTTTGTTGACTGCATGTATGAAAGTGTAGTTAACCAAGGACACCCTCTCCCAGCTGCCCCCATGATTCAGTCAAGAGTTAAAAGTCTGAAAAAAAAAATGAGATATTGGTAATGTGCAAGAATTAATCAAGGCTTCTCCAACAAATAACAGAAATCTTTCATGTAGAGGGATGGAGGGATTTGCTTGTGCCATCAATTAGCTCCAAATTGTGAGGGACAGTGTACTTAAGAAAAATGGGAAAGAACAGAAAATGCCATTTTAGGAAATGTATACAGAGAGAAAAGTAGGAATTTTAAAGAGAAGAGGTAGATTTTCATTCTTGAATGTTTCTAAAGTGATGCCATTTAACCCGTCTAGTCCAGATTCCTGTTGGGGTACATGGAACAGGAGAACGGAAAAGCAATGGAAAGGTTTGAGCATGCCTTTGTACCCTGAGCCCTCGCATCCTTTTCTCCAAGTAATATGTGCTTTGGAAGCAAATGGGTGGGAAGTTTTGCCCACTTTGGCTTCCATTGCTTTTCTCTGTGGGTGTAGGTTTGTGTGTCTGACTCCACCAGAACATGTGGAGTTCAGATTGCTTTACCTGCTATTGAGTCTCAACAGGGTGAGACATGTGCCTGTGGTTGCAGGCCTGTCCCAGGAAAAACTTGTCATACTGGATATGGAAATCGTTAGAGCAAAGTGGGAGGCCGGGTTGTCTTATTTTCATGCTGATACTTGGGTTGTGTTCTTCCTGCCCAGCCAGAGTGTGGCATCAATGGAGTTAGTAGGTCTAACCTCTGAACTAACTACTAAAGGAAATTATTTGCATAGAATGCTCACCTGGCAGTTCTGGAGACTTCAGTTAAGAGTGCCATTTTCATAGACAACAGGCTTTAAAAAGGAATGTCCCCATCAAAAAACAAAGGAAATTACTGAGATTTTTCTAGCCTTAACTACCTCTACTCTGTATCTCAAAATCCTGATATCTCTCAAGCTTCAAAAGTTGGCTCTTCTCCGCTTTCCTTCTCTAGTCCTTTATTCTCTATCAGGACTCTGTTTCTATTTGACCAATGGCTTTCAAAGAACTGATTGAAGCCTCGGTGTTGGTGTGTTGCAGACTTGCTATAGGAAAAGGTAACTCACTTCATAAAGCCAGTTTCAGCAGCCACTGATGGAAGGCATTTCCCGCTCCTAATGCGGTTATGTAAGGATTAATGACAGGTACACATCAGTGTTAAGAGATTTCATTTGGATAAACACTGTAAAGCTTGTTTGCTTGATCAGAATTTATCTGAGCTTTCTGTTTTCCTCTCTTTTCTTTGGTCTCAAAATTTTTCAACAATAGATATCAGTGTGATATTCTCCCTGCTTCCTTGTCCTGGCCAGATAGGAACTTTGTGAGACCCGACATTCTTTTTTTTTTTGTTGTTGTTGTTGTTGGCTTTTTAGGCTTTTAGTGGTCTTTTTTTTTCATTTTTTTAAAAATTTAATTTATATCCTTTACATTATTGTGTATCCCCCCACCAGTTCACCTGTGAACCATCACCATAGTCCCTTTTATGCTTTTCTATCCTATTTTGATCTCTCTTCCTCTCCCTCCCCTGTAGAAATGTCTCTTATTTGTGGTTGCCTGCTAGACCTGGCATTTTTGTGATACTTTGATAACTTCCACTTCAGAGGAAATAAAGGAGGGACAGATGCATGCAAATGAAAAACCAAACACATACCAGCAGAACTGACTGGACAATCCCCTCCTTGCTGTTCAAGGCTCTAGTGAAGGAAGCGGTACTTTGAAGGAGTCCAGCATTTTCTCCATCTTGGTTTACTCTTTTCTTAGCAGGTAGCAGTGGGTTTGTGAAACCTTTTTGCTCTTGAGTGTTCCTGCTGCCCACCCCTTCCCGCCAGCTCTCTAGCCTTCCCAAATTCATTTTTGATTTCCTGAAATGTACATGGGCAAAAATAATGCCTATCTAATGCTAATTTATTTCACCTTTCTCAAAGAGGATGGAATAGTCATTGTTTTCAGTATCCCATTGTGACTTTTATTTTTCTTCTAAGGCAGAACCTAATTTCTCTCATCTTTTCACATTTACTGACTGACAATTTACGATCCTATATTCTAGTTTTTGCCTCTCATGTGCCTGCTTTTGTGAAAAGGCTGATCGGACTGAACCATACACAGACAGAGCAAATGGACTTGGAAGAAAGAAAATAGTTTGAGGTAGACTCATATTTTTATTTGATAACTGGAGTGTATCATTTTTTAAAAGATTTATTTATTTATGCAAATAAGCTAGGATGTAGTCCAGAAGTATGGGGGGTAGGTGAGACGATTCACCAGACAGAGTGGGGGAGCAGAATAGCCAGACTGACTGAAATACACTGCTGAAGGGAGCAGTGGGTGAAGCAGGAGAGGTCTGCTGCGCCATGTGGGAAGCTCCCTGGCCAGGGATTGAACTCGTGCTGCAGTGGCTGAGAATAGCTTCAGAGTGCTGTGACTTAACCCGTTGCGCCACCAGGGAGGCCCTGAGGTGTATAATTTTTAAGAACTGTTTTAACTGTTGAGACAATTACATCTTATACTTTCATCTCATACTTTCTGCTTGTTGCATACCTATTTTATTCTAAAAGGAAAGAAAGAAAATTTTGTGCTTCAGGAATCCATCTGTTGTTAAATTTCACGAGAACTAAATGTACAGAAAAATGTGTCTGAACACACTGGGCTTATATTTTCTCCACCTTTGGACTGATACCAGTCATAAAACTCCATCTTGTATAGACAATCTGTTAAAATAAGTTACTGAGAAACCCAAACAGGTGTAAAGGTCATTCCTAGTTGTGAGTGGGCTTTCTTTTTGCTGTGGTTATAGCCAAACCAAAACTCACTTTGGAACAGTGCTTTATAGTCAATATTTTAAACTGTAAACCACATTATATGATTGTAGGACCGCACCCAGCAGAGTCAATTTTCCTGTTTCAGAACTCTCGTGCGAATCAGTGCATAATTCATGTTCATTCGTCACGTTCTCACTTTGTTCAGACCTCAGAGTTTATGAGCAGGTTGCTCCACTGCATTTTAAACATGTCACCTCTCCCAACAATTATTGTAAGAAATATATGGGCAATGAAAAGGAAGTCTAACGTATCCTTAGTATGATAGACAGATGTTAACAAGCTGGAAGGAATTCTATTTCTGGAAAACATGAGGAAAATTTATCAGATTATGGAGTTATGGGGAGGGCATTTGAATTTGAGGGCAAAGGCAAGTGTATTTAAAGCACAGGCTATGTTTCTCTACCATTTTCTGAGTACCTGCTAGGGGATACTTTGTTAAACACTTTACATATATTATCTCATTTAATTTTCGAGAACCTCCTGGGACATACTGAGAACATAGATAAAAAAGGTGAATGACTTGCTCAAGTTCTCAAAGAAAGAAATGAGCTGATGTGGTTTAACTCCAACAGAGCCTGGGTCCCAAGACCACCTCTCTGGTGGAGCCCTCTCAGTCAGCGCACCCATCTCCCTGTTCCCAGGAGCTTTGATGCTGTCAGGGCAGTAGAACAGAAGTGTCTTTGAATTTGGCCTGAGTTTTCAATGATAGGATAATGGATGACTGGTAATAATGCTGAAAATTTACATGTTCATGGTTGGTTCTGTTAAACGAAGAGCTTCTATGCTTATCTGCCTAGAAAGGAAGCAACATATGACATAGAGACTTATCTTGCTTTTCTCTATGTGTGAGCGATGGTGAGTCATTACTTTTAATAAAGTCAGAGCAAGATCTCTTTTTCTGTGCAGGAAAATCTACTTTTTTTTTAAATAACCTACTCCTACCGTTAATCAAATTTGTTAAATTGCCTGCATTTTAAATAAAACTTTTCAAACTCCTGTAACTAGCAGCCTAGAGGCAGGAATGTTTCTTTTCTCTCTCAGTCTTGACTAAGGAAAGTAACCCTTCAAGAATCTGATAGGTAATGTTGCCTTACTTGACTTTGGAAAATTCTAGAACCATGCACTTTATTTCCTTCCAGAAATAACATATTTTTTAGCAATAGTTATTCAGAAATGTATCCCTTTCCTCCATTCATCTGTGCTATATATTGTATAACTTGCAGTTAAATGAGGTTAAGGAAAACATGTATATTCTTCTTAATTAGTAATTAGACCTCAAGGAACTTTAATTTTGTTGAGAAGTCACAAAAAACTAACACTATTTTTAAAAATTATTTATTTTTGAAGGAGTTATTTTATTTATTTATGCATACAAGAACTGGGATCCAGGCCAGAGGTGTGGGGGGCGGGTAAGAGGATTCACCAGAGACAGAGTGGGGAGCAGAACAGGCGGTTCTACTGAAATCCACTGCTGAGGGGAGCAGTGGGTGAGGCAAGAGAGGTCTGCTGCGTCATGTGGGCCAGCTCCCTGGCCAGGGATTGAACTAGTGCTACAGTGGCTGGCGATAGCCTGATAGGGCCGAGACCTGTAACCCCTGCGCCACCAGGGAGGCCCAGAATTAACACTTTAGTAACTAAGGGGTGGGATTAGTTACCAAAGGAGGAATGGAGTAGCTGAGTAGGAGTATGTTTTTGTGGGAGGTAGGCTGGCAGGGTGGTTCAGCCTGGAGTAGATGGAATAAATGAATGAGTCAGCATTTGAGCTAGATCTTGAGGGAGCAGTCAAATTTGGGTAGATGAGAATGAGCAGGAAGAAGAAATTGCTATGCAGCAAGTGAAACATGAAGAGAAAACTGAGACAGGAATAAATCCTGCCTATTGAGGGCAAAACAGATATTGGGAAATATAAAATATATATGTTTGCCATATAATTATTGTATTAGATTCTTTGCTGTCTTCTGTGTGTTTTCTATATCTGGTTAGAGAAGGAAGTGAATCCCAGCAAGATTTCCAACTGGCTACAGCAAGATATGGAAGGGAAATATACTTCCTTCGTTTTTTCCTGCTTCCACATCTTAATCAAAGACAGGCACAAACCTTTCTTAGTGCTGTTGTTGCTATGACAATAAATGGATGAACGAAGTGGCATGTATTATAAGGACAAAATGGCTAAAATAAGGACTGTCTGCAGTAGATTTCTCAATCTTAGCGCTACTGGCATATTGGACTGGATAGTTTTTGTTTTGTGGGGTTGGGGTGGGAATTGTGCCGTGCAATGTGGGATGTTTAGCAACCACCTGACTGCTCACTAGATGCTAGTTGAACTGCCATCCTCTGGCCCACTTGGATCAACCAAAAATATCTCCAAACACTGCCCATTTTCCCTTAGGGGCAAAATTATCTCTAGTTGAGATCTACTGCTTTATAGTAGGTAGGATGACCTAGTTGTTATAGGCATGGTTTCTTTATGCCTGGAAACTTGCTGAACCAAAGTGAAGATTTTTGACCTGAGAAAAGGCAACTACAGCAGGTGTAGAGCTTGAGAAAGGGTCCTGTCTCTGCCCTTGAAAGGGCTCTAGGGTTAAAATATGTCTTGTTCATCTCTGAATCCTCTCCCACAGGGGAGTTTCAACTACCTAGAAAATGAGTGATAAATGCTTGTTGAATAACTGGGGTGTCTGCTTACTTAGTGCCTCAGAGAAGAAATCATAGGAACAAACAGCTATTTACCTATAGCAGTGTCCACTTAGTGACTCCTTGGGTTCTAGCACAGGGTCTTTTGAATGTTGCAAAAGTTACAGAGGATGTGAGCATGATCGGGTGCAGCAAACATGGGGGAAAGAAGAGAGCAACAGATGTCACAAAGCCTGTTTTTTAGTTTTGTTTTTTTCCCGGAAAGTGTAGGGTTTGAAAGAAAGAATATAGAAAGGAAGTAGAGTGAAGCCCCACAGTCTTTCAACCCCCTTAATATTGGAGATTGGTTACTATTTCAGTGTTGCAAGATGTTTCACGTGTCATGCCTTTGAAGTTTTCATCTCCACTTACCCAAGGGTTTATGCATCTTCCTCCCAAGGGAGAAGGTATGAATTCCTGAGTCCTGAGTTGTGAAAGACTTGGTTTTTGAAGAGTGAAGGGCGATGCCATGGAGGGTCCGGGGTGGGAGAAGAGCTCGGGGTGGCACAGACATCTGTGTCCAACGTGCTTCCAGCTAAGTGACACATAAAGGATGAACACGCTCTCTTCCTCTCAGGCCTCGTTCCCTCCTTCATGCACAGCTTTCATGTTTGATTACCATGTTATTTTGTATTTATCAGATTCCCCATTACTAATGACTAGCCTAGAAATTTCCAGGGCTAGGATTGGAGGGAACTTCTTTTTGAAAGGTCTTTATGTGAAATATAAGGTGGGACATCCTCTAATGCAGGCTGCTTCCACTGATCTCTCCAGTTTAGGCTGTGGGAGGCACCTTTCATCTTTTTTATTCTTTGATATCCCATCAGTCCTTACATCTACTGAATCCCAAACCCATATATATGCTCAAGTGCCCAATTGATAGCTTCACTCAGCCATTATATGTTACATCACAAACATAACTGGTGCCTAAATACATGACGGTCCCGTATTCCCTCCCAACCTGCTCCTTGCCCTTATCCATTTCATTCACAGGCAGTTCTGTCATTCCGGTGGCTGCGATGCAAACCCTTGGGGTTGTCCTTCTTGACCCCTCACTTTGCCTTTTTCCTCATCATCACACACCAACAAATCTTGCAGACTTTCCTTTCCAAGTATATGGAAATGTTTCTCACCACCCGCATTGCTGCCATTCTGATGTGAGAGAACAAAATAGAAGTGGCCAGAATGATATTTTTAAAATGGTGAGTTACATCTTCATATTTTTATGCTCAAAATCGTTCAGTATATCCCTAATTCAGGGTAAAAAATTCTTTACATGGGTCTGCAACTCTCGCCACCCTCTTATCTCTCACCTTATCCTTGCTACTCTTTCATCACTCACTCACCAGTTCACCTCCTAATTGCTGTTTCTTAAATATACGAGACATGCTCCACCTGTTCCCTCACACTGGAACCCTCTCCCCACAGGTGTCCATTTTGGCCCCTTCAAATCTTTGCTTAAATATCACCTTGCAGTGAGACCCCCCCTTGATCATGCTACTTAAAGCTACCACGTTTTTCACTCCCCCTCCAATACCTGACCCTCTTATTCTTATCAAATTACCAAGCACTTATCAATTTCTAATAAACTATGCCATTTATGTACTCACCATGTATTTTTTTTTTTGTCTCCCATGTTAGGATGGACGCTTTCAAGGGCAAAGATCTTTGCTTATCATAGCACCTAATACAATGCATAAATATTTGTAGTTCAAAGCACTTACCACTTACTACTCTTCCTGCCCGGACGGTGAACTATTTTGGGGAAAAATAATTCATAGAATGCACCATATTGCAGTGGTTAACAGTATTTCTTTTCCATAAAGTGTGTTCCTCAAATTGTACAAGCTTCATGACCCATAAAACCTAGCCTGTTCTTGTATCAACTTCACCAGGTTAGAATGAGAATTAAAGAGACAATACATGCATGGAACTTGGAAAAGTGCATGGGACTTTAAGGTTAAAGACTGTTATATTTTGGGCCTCCCTGGTGGCACTGCGCTGTGGAGCTGTCAGCAGCTGCGACATGAGTTTGATGCCCGGCCAGGGAGATTCCCACATGGCGCAGCAGACCTCTTCTGCCTCGCCTGCTGCTCCCCTCCGCAGTGTATTTCGGTCGACCTGCCTGTTCTGCTCTCCGCTCTCTCTCTGGTGAACCCTCTTGCTGCCCCACGCCTCTGGCCTATACCCCAGCTTGTATGCATAAATAAATAAATCTTGAAAAAAAAAAGACTTATATTTTGCTTGCTCCCCAACCCACTGCCATTGTGATGATTCAGTGGCTGGATTTGAGTGGGAGGCAAAATATCTTTGTTAATAAGCAAATCAGTTGAATGATTGAATGAATGGATATGTTTTGATTAATAGTTCCATCCTCTCTTTAGATTTTTATTTCTATGTGCCACTTTTTTTTTAGACTTGTTTTGGAAATTTTTATTCTTAGCAAAATTGAAAGAAAATAACAGATTTTCCATATATTCCATGTTCCCACAGATGCATAGCCTCCCCCATTATCAACAACCCGCCCTGAGTGGTACATTTGTTATGAATGACAAACCTACTTTCATATAACTGCCCAATTCATAGTTTACTTTAGGTTACACTGTTGATACTATATATTCTGTGGGTTTGGACAAATGTATAATGACGTACATTCACCATTATTGTATTGTACAGAATATTTTCACTGCCCTGAAAGCCTCTGTGCTCCACCTATTTATCTCTGCCCCCGCTATCCTCTGGTAACCACCTATCATTTTCCTGTCTCCATAGTTTTGCTTTTTCCAGAATGTCATTTAGTTGGAACCATACAACATGCAATCTTTTCAAATTGACTTCTTTACTTGATAATATAGTAATACTTAGACTCCCTTGTATTTTTCGTGGTTTGAAAGCTCATTTCTTTTTTAGTACTAAATAATATTCCGCTGTCTGGATGGATTATAGTTTACCTTTCACCTCCTTCCTCTATAAAGTTAGTTTTCTCCACTCAGGAATTTGTCAAAAGAGTCATATAAAAAGGTTTTTGTATGGATGTGCTGGCATTTTATTATGTTCCTATTAAAACAGTATTAACACAGGATAGTATTTCATGCCACTTCTAGTCTGAATAAGCTTGAAGGTCAGAATCATTTATTTTCTTAGCAGCCCTTAATATAATGTGTTGCTTAAACATATAGTGAGTATAAACACATGATAAATTACAATGAAATTGAGCAAGACTTTTTAAATAACTCTTATTTTATTTTGTGCCCGTGTTAACATTATTTAAATTTCCTAGGGTTCTTAACTTCAGTCTTCTTTTCCACCACATTGATTTCTTGTACCTGTTATATTTCTATTTAACTAGTAAGTAGGTAAATATATTTTAAATATTTGTATGTAATGGCTGTTTCTGTAGAGTAAGACAAACTCTTTGAAATAAATTTCATAGAAAAAATAAGTTGAGAGTATAGAAATGACTTTTTGAATTGGTTTCACTTTCTTCCCATTTACTTCTCAAGTATACAGTAGAATCTGGTTTCTGACTTCATAATCTACTGAAATTGCTTTTTCCATGGTCAACAGTTAATTCCTAATTGCCAAATTGTCTCTGATGAGTTCTTTTTCTAATTGGTGTCTGTAGCATCCTATGTTATTGACTGGCTTCTTGAAACAGCTGCTGAACTATGGATTCTGCAGCAAGTTTTATTGTCTTCTTTTCTTGACTGTTCTTCATATTCTGTATGGACTCTGTATTATTCTCCAAACATCTGTCTTTGGTCACTTTCTTGCTTTGTGCACTTTTTCCAGAAGCTAAAGTTCATACTTTCCATGTTTAACTTACACTTGGGTGGTTCCAAAGTCTGTTAGATTCAAACTTACCATGAAATCAGTCCCAAAGTTCCAACAGCCTTTTGGAAATGTCTTTAGGAATATCTTTTAAGTCTCTCAAACTCATTATGTCCCCAAATATAACACTATTCTTCTGGCCCTAATATTCCTTCTTCTGTGTCCTCTATCACGGTTAATGGCAAAACCAAGATCAGGTCTCCTAAACTAGAAACAACATGGTCTCTTTTGACACTCTCTACCTGGTAACTATTTACTTTTCTAAAACATTAAAACATCATAATGGTCTCCTGTTTAAAAAGAAATTTCACTATCTTTTCATTGAAATGACATTTAATTGAGAAGGGTTTGGTGATGAAATATTTTCTGTCAGAAAAATAACTGAAGAGGAAAGCAGGGACCTCCCTGGTGGCGCAACGGGTTAAGTTGCAGCACTACGAAGCTATCTGCAGCCACTTCAGTGTGAGTTCGATACTCGGCCGGCCGGAGAGATTCCCACATGGCGCAGGAGACCTCTCCTGCCTTGCCCGCTGCTCCCCTCAGCAGTGTATTTCTGTTGATCTGCCTGTTCTGATCCCTGCTCTGTCTCTGGTGAACCCTCTCGCTGCCCTGCGCCTCTGGCCTATACACCAGCTTGTGTGCATAAATAAATAAATCTTAAAAAAAAACAGTGTACTTCAGTAGATCCGCTTGTTCTTCTCCCTACTCTGTCTCTGGTGAATCCTCTCATTCCCCCCACTGCCCACACCTCGGTTCTGCAACCCAGCTTGTATACATAGATAAATAAATCTTAAAAAAAAGAGGAAAATATCATGACACTTCATTACATTTTCAAATATAGAAATGAAAGCTTTAAAATGTGGGTGATGAGATTTAAAAAAAACTATCTTTAGATACTGTGTTTATTCTGAAATTATGAACATAAAGTCTTTTGATTTTTACCTTATTACTTAGAATTTATTTTCTTCCTCATATTTTTTCAATTATGTGCAAGATGATTTGAAACAAAAACTTCTAAAAGAGTGGGATTTTTTTTTTGTCATTTTCACTTTACTGTAAAATATGAACAGCTTATAGTCTTCTATTGTTTTTGTCATGATTGAAATTTGCCAAAGTTTTTCTGCAGTTTTCTGCCTGAAGAAGAAAAGAGTGGAGAAGAAAAAGATTCACCCCGCAGAGAATGGGCTGAGGGAGAACAGGGGAGAAGGGTGGGACAATGTAGCTTTGGCAATCTGTAACTTGTGTCATGAATTCAGGAAAAGGTTGGAAATCCAACCAGTCGCCAGAGTAGTGCTAAACTTTCATTTATTTGGCAACTTTTGACATTGTGTAAAGCAAATACTAAGTACAGAATTTTCCTATGTTACACATGTTGTATAGAAATTGCGTTATTCCTTGTGATATTGTTCTAGATCACTTAGCACTGAGTGACTTAACATAGATAGAATGCAATCTCTTCCAAAATTCATATGCTATTGAAGAAACAATCTTCCACATCAGCCAGTTCTTTAGTGTGCTGTGGGTTTTCAGATTCACATATTCACAAAGAAAAACTAAAGATTAAGTTTTTTGTTTTGGGACTTTCTTTTGTTTTTCTCACCTAGGGGATTGGTTTTTATAGTTTTACATTTTATGAAGGTCATTCTATCCTTTGGGAATATATGACTTGTTAAAGTCATTCCTTATTTACATATTGCTATCAAATGGCACCAGGTATTCTGCTTCTTCAGTTCTTAATTATTAAATGTCCCTACTCTCTAATTGATGTTGGATTCCCAGCCCCTACCCTTTGCTCCTGGGATGTAGTTTGGCACCAAGTTCTGGTTAACCTGGAATATAGAGTCAGGCAGGGGGCCTCCTCCGGGACAAAAGTCTGGGTTTGAGGGCATTTGCTGAAAACAGCAGGCAGACATTATGGCCAGGTTAGCATAACCAGCTAGACCACTTCAGTAGGAAGTTAAGTGTAAATAGAATTAGAGGTAGGATGTTTTAAGCAATAGCAGCTTTGGCGCCCCCCCGAGGGCAAGTGCCCAGATTCCCTGCCCCCTAGCTTGTGCGAGACTATGATGTATGTGTCTCCAATCCACATCCCCACCAGGCACCTTCCTCCCTACTGCCCACCCTCCTGGAATCTAAGCCCTCTAATAAAAGTGTGAGACTGGGCCAGTAAGCCTGCCATTGCTTCAGAATGTGAGCCTTGAGGCAGCATCTCGAGAGGAGTGGGCCCTCTAGGTGACCCTTTCTTATTTTCTCACTACTTTGGACTCTTGAGTCTTTTTTTTTTCTCTGTCCTGTCCTGTGCCACTTCCAGCATTGCTGCCCAGCAAGGTGACACATCTCTATATCTCTTAGCCCTCTAAAAAGCAAAGACAAAAGACATGTACAAGTTTTAGGTATTCCTATGAAGTAGAAGAATATCTCCATATCATTTAAACTTATATAGTAGAACTGAATGTAAAATAGAGACATTTATTTATAAAGTTATCTGAAATCTTTTCTGGAACAAGGCAGTTATACATACATAAATAAACTTAAGAAAATATGAAAATCCCTGACATCTGCTTGATGTATTAGGTCATGATTTTATGTCTGAGAGTTAGTGAAGTAAATTTTTTTAATGAAAATCAGATATCCTTCCTTGATAAGAAAGTTTGAATATTTTGTTATACTTATGCTGTTAGGACTTTATTATCCAATATTAAGTAATAGTAACTTTAACAAAGGTCAAATATCTATTAACTTTCAAAGAAACAAATTAATTGCATATTATGTACAGAACAAAGTTCTTTGTGCTAACAATAGAAACTTAATGGCTAATTAATGATATTGATAAGTATTTTTCTCATGTGATTGTTTTCCAGCTACAGTCTACATCCCGAGTTGCTAATGAATTTAGAGAAAAGTTCAGTCTAGGGAGTTACAATAAGCATTGTAGTTAGTGTATGACAGTTGTTGATTTTAAATGCTGTAAATATTAATACAATTAATTGATTCTGTGAGATATTCTGAATCTTGCAAATATCCACTATTTTAGAATAGAAAGTTGAAGTCTTTAGAAAACTTACTTAAGGATAATAATATTTCAATCCAAATTATAGCAAATGTTGTTTTGTCACCATGTAATATGTTACCATGCTTTCTGAATAGGTTCTTCTTTTAAAATAAAACAAAACATGTCTTGACTTGATTGTACTTCAGACCAGCATGTAGAAACCTGGTGACCTGACTTCACACTCAGGAATCTTCAAAAAAACAGCTCTTGATGGTCATGTTCACACTGATTGGCTTTAAAGGAAATGTCACTTCTGTTATACGGAAAGTGTTTTCAAATAGCAATCAGTTCCAGATATAACCTCAAAGATGACACAACCTAATCCAAGCCTGAATACAACTTCATGGTTGAGAACATATGCCAGGTTAGGGTACATGCAGGCCAGTCAGCTTCACTCTTCTCTATGGTCTGCGACCACCCCCCGAGCAGGCCAACCAGGACAGACAGTGTGGATTATCAGTGGAAATTCATTACAGTACTAGAAAAGCATCTTGAATACAAGCCTTAGTTAGGAATCAAGTTTCATCATTGTATATGGAAGACAGATGAAAGCTTAAAAGTCTTTAATAATTATGTGGTTTATAAAAAGAAAAAAGGGTTTTTAATATGTTTTCAAAGTAGGATCCTGGACTTAGTTCCACCAAGATCAGGTAGGTAGATTTAATGGATTGTAACTATAGGATGATGAATTTCAATAAAATATCTTGAGTATGAGTCTTCAGATTACCTTCCCATTTCAGGTTACATGGTTATTAAAATTGACAAGTCATTGTTAAGGTTTTTCTAAAACCAACCCTGACTTCATACCCCCAAACAAGGCTTAAATGGTCAGTCATTGAGGTGGTAGCTAAAAAAAAGTGTGTGTGTGGGTGGGAGAGGGTTTTTTGTAGTCTAATCAATGGTATTAGTAATTGGAGACTATGACAATTACATCTACACTAAAGAATTTTGGATTATGCTGATGTTATATTTTTATGGATTGAGCTGTATCTCCCCAAAAGCTATGTTCAAGTCCTAACCCTTGGTACCTGTGGCTTTATTTGGAAATAACACCTTTGTATATGTAATCAATTTCAGATAAGGTCATACTGGAGTAGGGTGGGCCCTAAACCCAATGTGACTGGTATGCTTACATCCTTATAAGAAGAGAGGAAGATACATACACAGAGTAGAATACCATGTCAGCACACCCTCCCATACCCCCCTGCCCCCCCTCCCCCCAACAGACATGTTGCGATAGTGATAGGGATTAGAATGATGCAGCTATAAGCAAAGAAACGCCAAGGACTGATGGCAACCACCAGCAGCAAAGAGTAAGCAAGGAAGGACTTTCCCCTTCGGAGATAGCATGGCTTTTGGAACACCTTGATTTTGGACTTTTATCCTCCAGAACTGTGAGAGAATGAATACCTGTTTTTTAAACTACCCAGTTTTTGATACTTTGTTGTTGCAGCCCTAGGAATCAAACACAAGTATCATGTGCCAGAGAGATGTTGTGGATCAAAATAATCAAATGAGAAGCAATCTGGATGACTACTGAAATGTTGGATAATGTTAATGTTTTAAGCACTCTGAACTTGTTGGAACAGTGTATGTCTGTTAAAAGTCCTATTTTTGTGGCCCCTCCCCTATGTGAAATCAGTTTTGAATATCTCTGAGTTTGCCTGGTTATACTCTTACAAACCTTCTGAAGGGGGAAGGGGGTGACCATGATCGCTGTTGTGTGGCCATCACTCGACCAGTAGACCAGTTGTCCAGTTGCATATGATGCCATAGTGGGTGAGAGTATGTGGGAGTGGGGAATTGTTGCACAGGTCTTGGCAGAATGGTAAAGTTGGAAGTGATAAAAAAGCATGATGTTGGGAACTAACGAAGAGAGGAAGTTCACTGTTTGATGATTCTGTGACTTGAAGATGCCTACACTTTTGGTTGTGTGTATTTTAGAAAGAGTTAAATGATCTCTTCCACCTCAGATGGATGCTTTTCTTCCCTCTGGAATCTAGAACCAATTGTTATGTTCATCATGCATAATGCATTTTGATAAGGTAGTGTTATAGTTTAGGGTTTTTAGAAACAGATGCTGAGGTGAAATTTAGTGAACGAGATGATTATTGGGAATTAATGCTTGATGAAGGGCGGAGAAAGCAGAAATGGTCAGTGAAACAGATCAAACTTTAATATTGAGCCGGCTAAGCCTTGAACAACCCAGTAAATCCTGCAGTATTGTTCAATAGAGTTGTCCCATATCCAGCCTAAATGAATGAATCTTTTTGCTTCTACTTCTCTTAGCACACTCATTACTGCCCCCAAAGTGCCTGACCTCAGCCTAGGGCATTCGCTGTTGCAGGAATTTACAGCAGTAGTTTCATAGTCATGCCCCCTGGGGGCAACAAGTCTTTCCTTGAGGGGTGGTTGAGTGGTGTCTCTCTGGGTCCATTACAGGTGTTGATCCACTTGATTGACTTATTTCCAAACCTTGACCAACTTTTCCTTTTACTTGACTATGTGTAACATTTACTGAAACCAAATAAATCCGTATGTCTGAGGGCTGAAATTTGTATTCTCTAAAGCTCTTGATAAAAGTTTTACTCACAAAGCATTATAATTCCTTCAAATTTTTGTGTCTGTTTTGGAAGAATTGTGTTTGTACTGTTAGTGAACAAAATACATTGGAGTGTGGTGATAAGATCATGTTTCTATGGTATCATTCTTTTCTGAGTATTTTAAGATGTTATCTATTTCACAGCATGCTAGGAAGAGGGAAGGACATGTTGTTCTCACCTAACAGTGAAATTGAGGTAAGCAGTTACTCACTCTGTTGCATAAGTCACTGATTGAGCTAGGGATGCGACAGCAAACTGTGTTCTCCTATTCACTAGTCCATTGTAACCCTGCAGCATATCTGGTCAACCCATTAATCCCATTTTCTTTTTCTTTAGTTAATGACAATACAGTGGATTTTTGCTTATTGGCTTTGAGGGAAAAGGGAAGAACAGGACATAATCTCAAATGGTAGATGATACAAAAATAATTTAGATTTGGCGATGGAATATGTTTTTGTACTTGCATTGGAACCTGGGTGTGTCTGGTGTTTTGGAAATTTATGGCATTCCAATCCTAGTGGAGAAAATATGCAAAGAGACCCAGGGTGGGGATAGTTGTCAGTGTACCTAGTTTGTCTCTCTTGTCTCACAGCCCACCCACTCAACCCACTTTTCTCTGCTGGATCAGACAATCTGAGATGTCCTATATCAGATTGATGCAACCTCACTAAATCTGTCCTTCCTTTATCTCTAAATCCTGTTAGTTTTATCCTTTCCCCGGGGAATGGGAGAGATTGGATTCTTGGATTAGAAACTCTTAATCATTTCTTAAAGCTGTTTTTTTTTTAAATGCGAAGGCATTGATAATATACTATTTTTTTTAAATAAGATTTTTATGAATGTGGAATAATAAGAGATTGTAAGATAGAAATTAAAAGCAGAATGAGTACCAGATCATGGAAAGTGATTGAGAGTCCTTATAGGAAACTGATACTTGAACAGAATTTTGTGATTGATGAGAATAAATTCTATTATAAGATTTTATTAGCATGTTCTTGAAAAAAATAATGCTGCTTAATATCTAAGAAGTTGAAAGTTAAGAGCTTGATGGTATTTTTGTAACATTGTTATTATTTTTTATTCTCAAGGGGAGTAAAATTTGCCACCCCAAAATATGTCTCTTTGGCGGAAGGATTATTTTAGGCTGATTAATTTGGGGGAACAGGAGATAGAGGAGGAACTTTGAAACCTAGGTGGAAGTTACCCTTTTGTAAGAGATATTTACATGTACAAAGTAAAATCTCCCTTTGTAAGGGAATCTTCCTTTTTACTGAGAAAAGGGGGATAACCCAAAGGGAAGGCAGCAACTTTAATCTATATAACAACCATACCCTTGTTTACTGTGCCTTTTCTGGTAATCTCCCATTACGGGTTCCCTCCTGTCCCCCCAATATTTTTTTATCTTTAGCTGAACGTGTTATTTAAAGAGGTGACTTAGGCCTTCCCTGGTGGCACAAAGTGTCAGCACTATCAAGGTGCAGCATGAGTTCGATTCCCGGCCAGGGAGCTAACCCACATGGCTCAGAGACCTCTGCTGTCTTGCCCACTGCCCCCCTCAACAGTATATGTCAGTGGATCTGCCTATTCTGTTCCCTACTCTGTCTCTGGTCAATCCTCTCACCCCCTGCACCTCTGGCCTACGGCGCAGCTCTTGTATGCATAAATAAATAAATAAAAATAAATCTTTTTTTAAAAAATAAAAAAAATATTTTTAAAAAATAATTGTCACTTAGACCATTTTGTGGCCAGTTACTCACTATTCCTGAGTCTCATGTATACAAGAGGTGTACATATTATCAAACTTGTTTGTTTTTTTCCTTTTTGATCTGTGTTTTATTATAGCAATATCTCAAGAACTAAGAAATGTAAAGGGAAAATTATTTTCCCTCTTCTGTGGTTTATTACTCATTATCCATAAATTTAATTGATTTACTTATTGAATCTTTAATTAATTCATTTATCTTTAATATTAATTAGAAATAAATATTGATATTTATATTAATTGATTCATTTACTTATTTTTAAACGTATTTAGGTTCCCAAAACCATTTTGCAAAGTACCAAATATGTGGCAGACATGGCTTGGATGCTAAGAATTTTTCTCTCAATTTCTTTTCTTTTTTTAAAAATTTATTTATTTATGCATACAAGAGTTGGGGTGTAGGCCAGAGATACAGGGGGTGAGAGGATTGACCAGAGACAGAGTAGGGAGTAGAACAGGCAGATTGACTGAAATGCACTGCTGAGGGGAGCAGTGGGCGGGTCAGGAGAGGTCTGCTGCGCTGCGTGGGAAGCTGGCTGGGGATCGAACTCTTGCTGCGGTGGCTGCCAACAGCTTCATAGTGCTGAGACTTAATCCCTTGCACCAACAGGGAGGCCCTCTCAATTTATTTTCTCATTAATAAGGAGTAGTCTGAAATAACATTGCTTAAAATTACTTTTTATTTTTTATGTTTAACAAAAGTATAGATGCATGTTGCTCAAAGAATCAAATAGTATTATAGGAATTTATTGAAAATCATCACCGCTCTTTTTATTCCTTTATCCTCCATCCCCAGCGCCTACAAACCCCAGTGTCTTCCTTCAGTTCTCGTCCCATTCTTCATGGGCAACTACTCTCAACTCTATTAATTGACTTGTGAGCCATTGTACTGATCTTCTTGCTCTAAATAACTTTTATATTCCTATCTTTCCTTTTTGATTTTAGGAATCACCTATTAACCTTTGAGCATGGAAGATGACGTTTACCTATTCACACACTCTTTCAACCCCTACAATATGCTCCCATATTTCCCATCCTTTTCTCTTGTAAATAGAACTATGTTATTATTTTGGTCAGTTTAAAATTCAGTCTTTATATAATACAATTACCTAACATAATGTACATAACAAAATACAGTATACTCCTTACAGGTTATATGGCACAAACCCTATGGCATGCTATTGGTACTTCTCTCCCCCCTCCCCCAGCTTTGTTTCCCTCTGCCCTCTTTTTGGGATTCCTTTTTCTTCTTTTTCTGTCAATACCAGATTTGACTTTGTTTGCTTCCTCACTTTGACAAAGCATTTCCTCTACTTGCTTTCTGTACATCAATACAAAACAGACAAATACTCTGAAAGTTTAAATGTTTATGCCTTTGTTCTACATATAGTTAATGGTATTCTGTGAACTGATTTCTGGTTGGGAATCATTTTTCTGCAGAATTTTGAATGTTTTGCTTTATTGTTTTTGCCAATATTTTTGCTAGGAAAAACATTGTCATTTCGATCCTTGATCCTAGATATAAAACCTATTTTTTTCTCTCTGGAAAATTGTAGTTCATCTTTTTTTTCTGGTCCTTGTGTTCTGTAATTTCTCCATGATTCTTGACTTGCAGCTATTTTCATCCATTGAACTTAGAGCACCTTTTGGTTCTAGATAACTTTGTTGAATTATCTTCTTGCTGATTTCATTTCACCTGTTTTCTCTTTTATTTCATTCTGGAACTTTAATTATTTGGATAATGAACTTGTTGAGTGAGTCCTCTAATTTGGGCCTAATTTCTTTATTGTTTTACTTTCGGGGATATTTTCTCAGCATGATTTTTCAATCTTATATTGAGTTTTTCATTTCTGAGATTTTATTATTATATTTTTATTTCTAAACCTTTTCTTTTATTATCTGAATTTTTGTTGTTATTTTATTTCTGTGAAGATGCTAAATTTTTGGTGAAGTTTCTTTTCATTTGCCTTGTTTCTTGTTTCCTTTGCCTTGTTTCCTCCCCCCACTCTATTTACATTAGCTGCCTTCTTAAAGATTGGTTATCTGTCCAAATTTAAGAGTTGGACTTTATTTTTTTAAAAAAGATTTTATTTATTTATGCATACAAGAGCTGAGGTGCAGGCCAGAGTTGTGTGTGTGTGGGGGGGTGAGGGGTGGTGAGAGAGGACCCACCAGAGAGAGAGAATGGGGAGCAGAACAGGCAGACTGATTGAAATATACTGCTGAGGGGAGTAGCGGACAAGACAAGAGAGGCCTGCTGCACCATGTGGGTTAGCTGCCTGTCAGGGGATTGAACATGTGCTACAGTAGCTACCAACAGCTTCACAGTGCTGAGACTTAATGCCTTGCGCCACCAGGGAGGCCCAAGAGTGGGACTTTAATACTTGTTTAGTTTCTTGGCCTGGAGGTGGGACTTGCCAGCTCTGTTTTACCAGGAATTTGATTGATTGGAGGATGCTTAGTTTTATCATTTTCAGTTCTTTTACCTAAGCTTGGTTACCTTCTCCTGGAAGAGGTATTTCTGACCTCTTTGTGAGCTAGTGGGAGAAGAAGGCTCAAGGGCTCCGTATTCAACTTTTATATTTAATCTCTTTAGTTTTCAGAATGGTCCCAATGCCCTTGACTTAGCTTTGTGCTCTTTGATCCACAGATTGTCACTTCACCCTCTGCAGAAAGTGAAGTGACTTCAGTTTTCTCCTGGAGTAGGAGAGAAATTTGGAAATTTAAATTACTTCTTAATTAAACTTCTAATCAGTTCTCTTGGTTTTTAGCCCTACTTTTACTCCCGCTTAAGTTTTCTCAGTGCTGCCAGTTTGTTTTGGGAAATCTGTTATCTAATCTGATTAATTCTTGGCTTTCCAGATATTTGTTTCCTTAGTTCTGCTAAGTCATTTACCACCATTCTTTTTGATCATCATTTTCTAAAATTTAGTAGCTGTCATAATATCTCCCATTTTTTTTTTTTTTGTCCTTTGGGCATTTGTATCTTAATAAACACTAACTGTCTTTTGGTGGAGTTTGCAAGGTAGTGAATTAATTTTTTAAATTATTGAGAGCTTTTATTAAGTACTCACCTGCATCATATGGTTCTTTCCAAGGCTTCCTTTAATAAAATTTTACTTAGATTTTCAAAGGAGCAGTCACTTACCCCAATAGCAGAGAAATGCAGAGAGAAGATGTGGCAGCAAAGATATTGACGTTTACATGTATTCAGACTAGTACTTGTGAACCAACTTGTAGGTATTGTTTTGTATAGAATTTAAAATTTTTAAAATAAAACTTATTTCACAAATACATTTTAATGACTATTTTACAAATCTACATTTCTAGCTTCTTTCAAAAGCAGGCAATCTGTCAATACTTGGTCTGCAGTTCCATATGTAAGTAATTGGCTGGAACTAAGAATATAAGAAATAAGAATATAAGGATGCCTTCCATTCCTCCTGTTTTCTACCCAGCCTGCTTTCAATTACGTTACCTGCCTGACTCTTGTGGGTAATTCAGCCTTAAAGGATAGGATCACTGGACATCATCTTCCTGGGGTGGGGGGGAAGCAGCTAAAGCAAAGATCAATGTATCAAACCAGTTGCAAAGGCAGTAGTAGTAGAAGGGTAATCTCATTCACTTTTATTTCATCTCTTCTAGAGGAATTGTCCAGTGGATTGTATCAAGAGGCACTCAGATGAAAGTGGAAGCAGAATAAGAAAGTGGTTCATGTGAGAAAAAAAAAAAATAGAAAAAGATGGTGGCATCTCCTAAGGGCAGTTCAGATACATTTATCTTCCAAGGAAATTCCATATTTATGTTGTCTTCCCAGGACCCAAACAGTATAGCTTGTTAATTAAACCGTCTTTGATGTACATAATATTTCTTTAGATATATATACCTAAATTCGTGGTCAAGTCTTAATCTGGAATAAAATAAATTTTACTCTTTTTAGATCATAACACCAGTGATTACAATAACATCACAACAACAAATCTTTGCTGGATGTTGCTGCCATCCAGCATATCGAAGGTGTCAAAGAATTCCCACAAATTAGGCAAAGTAAGTGTTGCTTCTTTCCATTTCTGACTTGAGGAAATGGAGAGTGAAGTAATTTATCGAAGGTCACATGAGAATTTGAACCCAGGTCTTTCTGATTCCAAAGTCCTCATTATCAGGATTTGGATTTCATATATCTTTGCTTTCATCCTGAATTTTCAAGACTCTTGGTTGCCAGTAGACGTCTACTTCCCCTTAGAACAACAAAAGGAAATGTACTGACAAATGTAACTGGATCGAAAGGATAAGGTTCTGACACTCATGACTCAGACTGGAGAGCTGGATGGTGTCAGGGTTTCTATTTGTCTGCTTTGTCTCTGCTTTCCTCTGAAGCCAGTTCCATTTTCTTCCCTGGTAATCTGAATCTCTACTGTGGAGAGAGTGGGGGAGAAGTTGGTTTTCCAACAGGCAGTCTTTGATTTTGTGACTTTGAAGAATCTCTTGGTAGCCACAGCAATGAAATCCTGGTGAGACTCTTAGTAGTTCTGTTTGAAAGGTCAAGTGGCCATCTCTGCACCAATTGCTATGTCTAGAAAGAGATAAGACTCCAAACTGAGTTCTGTAAAGCCCCTTTGTGAAGTTGATAGTATCTGTTAACGTAAGAAGGGAGGTAGACAAAAGTAATAGCTACTATGTCTTTATTTATACTGATTTTCAGTTATGCAATTCAGTTTTATAATGACTTTACCACTTTTATCATAAAGTAAAAAATCACAAGGGAAAAAATAGCCAGTATTCATTGACTAATCCTCATGTTCTAGTTCAAAGTTCTTGAAGGGCACTTCACTGCTACTGCATGAACCATTTTAGAGCCTTTCTAAAGGTTGATTTGCTGGTTCAGTAGGTCACAAATTATAGACATCAGTTAGGTAACTTTCCACTGACTAGAGAAAAGTCTTGATTTGGATATTTCCAGTAAGCCAAGATTTAAACGAATAAATAGGCAAATAGATGAATGAAGGGCCTACTTTTGAGAAACCAAAATTGGGGGAATCTCATTGATTTGATGAGTGGGAGAAAGATTTCCAGAGATGATAGGGTAATGTTATTGAAAAGATGAAAGAGAAAGCCTGTGAGTTAGAACAAAATTCCAAGGAACTTTGAGCTACCATGAAATGACTTAAAAGTAAAAGAAATGAATGTACTCTCAAATGGCAAGTTTAAGTCCCTCCCGCTCTTTCCTACAACTCTATGGGATAAAGACATATGAATAAGAATAAAGAAAATTAAGAAGGTATATCTTATTTGTATATGTAAATGGGTTAAATTGCAATATTGCTGCTATCAGATCAAATTTACATGTTAGAGAGATAATTTAGTTTTAAGAAGGTACGGAAGCAATGCAATGAATGACAGGGGGATTATTTAGGAGTGTTGTGATAATCAGAGAAGAGCTGATGGTGGTATGGTCCAAGAGGAAAAGAGCAGAAAATAGAAAGCAGTGAGTAGTGGATATATCTGAGAAATAATCGAGGACTAGTAAGACTTTGTGACTGATTGGAGATGGGGGTGAGAGACGGCAGCATTGAAGGATTTGTACCATCCTCTAAGATTCTAATCTGGCATATGAATGGATAAGGATACCATTTATTGTGGCAAAGAACCAGAAGGAAGAAAAACTTTGGGTGGGGGGAGATTTTCAGCGCAGTTTTGGACATGTTGAGATGGGAAGTTTGCAGTTATAGTCATGTATTTATCTCCAAGAATCATCTTGTCAAATCCCTTTGAACCTTTGTTTTTTTATGTATCTGGGTTTTTTTTCTATTTTTTTCTTCTACCACCAGAATTCAGATTTCATCACTGCACATATGGAAAGATTTTTTTTTTCACGTGTGGAAAGTTGAATAGTCTTGTATACTTCTAGTATTCATTCTATCCAGAGTTGCTGTATTAATCTACGTAAGGGTGGATTTGCTGTGTCATTTTCCATTTTACAAGTTTTCAGTGCTTTCCTCTTGCCAACATAATACTTTCAAGATTGCTTACAGATTGTCTCCTAACTACTACAACCTTATCCTACTTTCCCCTGAGATTTCATCTCAGTTAGGTCAAACTGGAACTTTGAATACTGTATACTCCCTCCTGTTTCTGCAGCTGTGTTCATATTGTTGTCCCTCTATGGCCTGAGCTTGCTTGTTCTGTCTGTACTCAGCCCTTTAAACCCAGCCCTCAAGGCTCAGGTCTTCCCCAGAGACCATCAGTTCCCTACTTTCCAGCTCAATCTGAATCTTTCCTTTTCTAGAAGTCCTTGGGTTGCTGTCTGTACCCCTCCCGTTGGCACTCAATCACATATTGCATTGTTTTGCAATTTTGTGTTCATTTAATCTCACTCTACAAGACTGAGAACAAAGATCAGGTATCATACTACTTTTGTATTCTCCAGAGCACCTAGCATAGTTCTTTATACAAAACAGGCACTCAGTAAGTATTTGTCAACTTGAAATATTAAGTACATTTTTTTCTTTCCCACTAGTCTTATCACTGCCTGAGTAAATGAAGTTGATATGTGAAAGCAGTCAAGATTAAGCAGGTAAAGTGGAAGAATAAACAGGAGGCAGAAAAGATTTTAATTTAACTTTATGTGATATTAAAAATTATCATTATTAAATCTGTTGTGTTGAGCTTTAAATATACTCAAAGTTCCTCTCCTTTCATCCTCACAGAAACTTAATATATGCTTATGTAGTAAAAGGTATTCAGGCACTAAAATGTAGGATAATTATTTTTTAAATACTTGACAAAAAGTTGTTTTAATCAAAAAGTTACAGTGAAATTTTTTGAAGTGACTTTATATCAAAGCTCATTAAATTTAAATGTTAGTGTAGGTCACATATTTTTATTCTAAATTGACTTTGGATGAAAAAAAAGCCTTTCTTTAAAAAAGAATCAGTGATAAGCAAATATGATACTTAGCTCGTTTGTTGATATAGATAGTAATTGAATTTGTTATAAATCTAAGCCTTCAGTACTGTTTGGACTTAGAAATTACCAAAATATATACTAATAAAAATAAAAAGGAAAAATCATACTAATTGTTATTCAATGTGAACATTTTCCATGGAAGAAACTTTTTTTAAAATACAGATTTATAAAAGTCAACTTGAAGTGTATTTAAGTCAACAGAAACTGTTCTAAGTAAATGAGGTTAACCTTCATGGTCACTGACACACAATATAATCTTGTTTCTCTCAGCATTTTATTCTTTAAGTAACTAAGTGACTCATAAGTTCAGAAAAATATTTTCTGGTACAGGTAAGTCTGAGCTTAGTATGAAATATTCTGAATATTTCTTCTCCTCTTCAGATGAGTATTTCAAAAATAACAGCTCCTTCCTGGAAGGTGTAATTGGCTTTTGGTTAGGAATTTCTAAAAATGATTGTCCTTTTGTGGAATGTATTTTAGGACAAACTAGAATATACTTTTTCCTTTCTCCATCCATCAGAATTCTACCAATTACTTTAGGGTTTATTCAAATGTGATTTCTTTTTTATAACTTTTCTGTATTTTCAGGCAAAATTAATCACCCACTGCACCTCTTTTGGGGTGAGGGGCAACATCTAGTGTTTGTTTCAATTTACTGGGTCCCATAGTTGGTGGATATATTTGCTTTCACCCCATGGAAACTATAATTTGTTCAACTCTGTATTTCCCTTTTTACCTTAAAATAGTATTTTACATGTGCTTAGTGAACAGCAAGTGACTAATGGGCACTTTCGTGGTGGGTGTTGTGCAGTAACATACATCTGAGGAGGTGTGAGTCTATTCCCCTAGCTTACATACAGTGTTGGAAAACGATGTTACCTCAAAAAATACAATAAAAAAGTCAAAATAAATATATAAATTTTGCTCCCCAAATCTGTCAAAATAAAGTATAATTGCTGTTAAAAATAATATGCTATAAAAGGGTTTATAATGAAAAAACAATTGTTTGTTTCCTTACTTTTACCTATTGATTTTGCTTACTATAAGGAGCTACACTTAATTTTTAACTGCTTTTATTTCAGTTCTTCTAATGGTTACTTTCATTTCACTAAAAATAATATACTCAATGCCTGTTTTTTTTTATTTTAGACATTTTGTATTAATTTCTGTTATAAGAAATGGTTGTTATAGGAGATGCCTGCTATAGAAGGTAAGCTTTTTTACTTATTTATTTTTTAAAAAAGATTTATTTTTCTATGCATACAAGGGCTGGGGTGTAGGCCAGAGGTGTGTGTGTGTGTGTGTGTGTGTGTGTGTGTGTGTGTGTGTGTGTGTGTGTGAAAGGACTCACCAGAGACAGAGTGGGGAGCAAAGCAGGCGAAATCTACTAAAGTACAATGTTGAGGGGAGCAGCGGGCAAGGCAGGAGGGTTCTCCTGTGCCATGTGGGATGCTCCCTAGCCGGAGTTGGAACTCGTGATGCATTGGCTGTGGACAGCTTCATAGTGTTGAGACTTAGCCCCCTTGTGCCACCAAGGAGGCCTCAATATTTTTAATTCTTGATTTTTATTTGATATATAAGTTTAGTTGGATAAAGGATTGTGTATTGAAATTCATCTTCCCTTAGAACATTGAAAGTGCTGTCCCACTTTCTCCTTGTGTCCAGTGCTGCCAATGAGATATCTTTATTGAGATACAATTCACATACCATATACCCATTTAAAGTAGAGAATTCAAAGTTGTGCAAGTATTACCTCTATGGAATTTTACAATGTTTACATCATTGCCAAAAGAAACCCTAAACCCACTGTTGACACCATTTCCTCCTCTCCCCCAGCTCCTGACACACACTAATCTGTTTTGTGTCTCTATGGATCTGCCTGGATATTTCCCATAAAAGAAAGTCTACAATATGTGGTCTTTTGTATCTGACTTCTTTCACCTAGTGTAGGTTCAGCCATGCTGTAGCATTTATCAGTGCTTTACCTATGTATGGTCAAATAATATTCCATTGTATGGAAATATCATATTTTGTTTATCCATTTATTAGATAGTGGATGTTTCAGTTGTTTCTATTATTAACAACCCACTGTTAGGAACTTTTATTTTCAAATTTTAGTGTGAACATCTTTTAATTTATCTTACATATGTACTATGAGTAGCATTGCTGGATCATATGGCTGGTGATTATATTTTATTTTTTAAAAAGATTTATCTATGCATATAAGAGCTGGGGTGTAGGGCAGAGGTGTGTGTGGAGGGTGTGAAAGGATTCACCAGAGACAGAGTGGGGAGCAGAACAGGCTGATCCTCTGAAATACACTGCTGAGAGCAGCGGGCAGACAGGAGAGATGTTCTCTGCCATGTGGGTTGGCAATAGCTTGATAGTGCTGAGACTTAACCCCTTGCACCACCAGTGAGGCCCTGTTGATTATATTTTAATGTCATAGACCTTTGTCTTATTTTCTTACTTTCCATTTTCCACAGTATGCTGTTCTTACTTCAAGACTGTAATATATTCTTCAACCGTTCTGAGAAAATTGAATAGTTGTATCAGTTACCATTGCTACAGCAGCTTTCTGTCTCCCAGAAATTTGTTAGACTCTTCTATTCACCAATATTTAAACCTACCCCCACCCCATTCTCTTCGTTGTTTTGGAATTAAGTATGTATGTTTTTTTTTTATCAAAAACTTAATAGAGTGTTGCCAATCAACCATCTTGAATTCAAACCAATACATATTTGTTAAATAGTTCTTTGATTACCCCAAGTGCCTGCAAAGTGAGGTAAATATATTCTTTACATGTTATCTGTCAGCTCACCTTTGTGTGTAAGCTCTGTAGTACTTTATAAACATCTAAACTATGGAAAACTCACCTATAGAGAAACTACTATTACAGCAATATGTTTGACCCTAATGTCTAAGATAGTATCACCATGATTTAGATTTTCTCTTACATCTTTAAGAGTGGAATGAAAACCTTTCTGATACTTTATTTGCATTATGTTTGCTATTGGTTCCTGTTTTGGCCAAAGATAAGCCACTTCTCTCTTTCTCTGCATTTACCAAGTGGAATTTATAATCTCTCCTGAGAGTTATTTGTGAACTCATTGGCTGTTGAGAATTTAATAAAACAAGTTTCCTATGTTCAAACAAATCATCTATAAGAGTATCAGGTTGTGAACTCCATTTTCATATAGGGAAGGAACCAGTCTTCCCCACCCCAGTCATGTTCACAAAGCCATTCTCCTGGGAGAGAGTGTCACTCCAAGGAAATGGTGCTAATTCACATAGGCTCCCTTGAGGAGGAGGAATTGCATTGCTCTCTCACCTTTATCCATTGATTCTTGAAAATAAGTTTCATGGCTAGAGCTCCCAGTCAGAAACATCAATGCTCTACTTAGTAACTCCCCCACTCTTCTGTATTCAGGAACGTTTCCTTACGAGCAGATAGGGCCAGGTTGCTTAGTGGCTGGATGCCCAACACTTGCTTAATACTCTACCTGGTGGGATGTGCTTACTAGGAATTTTTCAGTGAATGGGTAAGTGGGTCTGAGAAATGCTGGGCGATTTCTTTCCAAGGCTGAGCTCACTTTCTGCAGGGAAACCACATGTTTCTACATGTAGTTTTGAGAATGCTTTCATTGTTCATCTTGATTTCCTCATTGGCAAATAGGGTGATCTATAATGACTCGATCAAATGGTCACCGTGACTTTATCAAACACGGAGCCTCAGAAAATGAATACTTTGTTTGGACTTATTTGTCAGTACTACTATCTGTATTCATGGATGGGACACACACACAGACACATATACAGAGTTGCTGGTGTGAGGCCTCATTCTTTTGCCAGCCTTAGTATCTATGATTGTGTTCCATATTCTGTGTGATTCAAATTGATAATGAGTTACAGACTTAAAATTTTATGCTATGAGATGACTCATTATGCATAGGCATACTTTATCATCCAAGTGGGCTTCTTTTAATTAAAGGACTGAGAAATATTTAGAATGTGGATTTATTAGTTTAAATTGTGGGAATATGGTCCTTCTCTTGGTAAACCCTGAGTTATGTTCTACTTGGTGTTGATGACTTTTTTTTCAGTCTCTTTCCCTTTTTCCATTTTGTGCTGGGTGTTAGTTTGATGTTGCTGACATTTTAAAACAATCCTAATTTTTAAGTTATCTCTGACCCAGGATTTCTACAGATTCTAATTCCATCCAGGAGTTTTGGCAACAAATAAAAACTTGGTGTGATATCCCAGACCTCAGTTGTGTCCTAGAGACTAAATTCTTTGCCACTCCTTCTCTGATTTTTTTTCTTTTATTTCTACCACAGTCCTCTTTATTCTCTTGTCTTTCTTTTCCTTCAAACTGCAGGGATGGTGGCTTTTAAATGTATTTAAACCTGGAGGAATAAAGACACTTTGTAGTTCCTAGGGCTAATGTCCTGTCTGTGAATTGAGACCCGGTCATCACTGCTTTCAACCCTGTCTGGTTTTTCATGGTAAAGGTATTCTGTGTTGAATAAAGGGTGCCCTGCAGGAAATCTAAGATCCACTGCATCTTAGGAGTCCTGGGGTTGTGAGAAATGAAGTGATTGATCGTATAAACTGGCTCGCAAAAAAGATAGCAAGGTTCTTAAATTATGTATTTGTTCATGAAAAGGGTTAAGGGCTCTGAGCCACATTGGGCCCCTTAAGTCCACACGCACGCCTCTCATTGAAGCTGGCAGCTACCATGGTATCTCAACAGAAGTCTTTGGAGAACATGCAGAAAGTGTTGATAGTTCATATTATCTCACACTGTAACTTAGGTGCTTGGCAGAGAAGCATACTTCTCCTTTAGAAAAAAATTAATATTTGCTTGATTCCCCGATAAAAGGAATACTACAAAAGAATATTGCAAAACCTTGAAAGTTTGGCAGGATTTCCCAGGTGGGTGGAACATGTTCTGAAGCCAAATTGGAATTGCTCATGAAAATATAACATAAGAATACATTTAAATCAAGGGCTTCAACCATGGAAAAATTACATATATAACTGTATAAAATAACAAAGTTTTTGGATTTTACCAGCACATATATAAACACGATGACATAATCTGATGTTATGAAATGACAAACCTCTGATATTAGAGATAATTGGAATCTTTTACTATGCTGATTTTAACCTTTATCAGATTCACACTGTGTTTGGATCTCTGTCTATTGGGTGTTAATATGTTTCTTACCCCTATTCCACCTCCACCTTTAATACAGATCATAGCACTCTTGTTTCTGAAAAAGAAAAGCTACTTAAAATGGGAAGACCTCTTAGACTTATTTTTGTTCTTATTGGCCTGATAAAACATTTAAGCATGGGAGTTCCCAAGTCAAAAGTCAGAATTTCTCTTTACTCCTTTATTCTTTAAACTCTTATTTTTACCTGATTTCCTTATGTCTCTCTTATCTCTTATAAAAACTTGAGCATTGGGGCCTCCCCGGTGGCGCAGCAGTTAAGTGCTGCACTGTGGAGCTGTCGACGCCCAGCAGGGAGATTCCCACATGGCGTGGCAGACCTCTCCTGCCTCGCCTGCTGCTTCCCTCAGCAGTATATTTCAGTGGCTCTGCCTGTTCTGCTCCCCTCTCTGTCTCTAGTGAACCCTCTCGCTGCTGCACACCTCTGGTCTGTACCCCAGCTTGTATGTATAAATAAATCTTTAAAAAAAATTCAGCATTGGCATGCTCTCTCCTTGTGCCACATGATAAATATGTGGGACAAGGGAGGGTGAACAGAATTGTAAAAGGCTAGTTGTAAAAGATTCAGTGCTTTCAATTAATCCTTTATTTTGGTTTATTGTTTGCTTTTTAGTTGAGGGGGCATATATTGAACTGTATTTCCTAAAATCATTCCATAAGTATCTATCTTACCCCTGTGACTACCCTTTCTACAGAACACAACTAATATAAGCAATGTGGCTACAGGAATTCCCTCTGAAGGAAAAATAGCTAATATAAATCACTGTTTTTATCCCATGTCATAGATCTTTAGGACTGTGTGTATTAATGTTTCTTTTTTAGAATAATAGACAATAGGCATAGTCAATTTCCCCCAAATTAGAGGCACTATTTTTTTTTTGTTGTTAGATTAAGGAATAGAAAGGAAGACTTCAAAGCAGTTTGGGAATTGTTCCAAACAAAGACTATACTATAGTTTAGCAGGAGTGGGAGAAAAAGATGATTAACTTTCCTGAGTGGTTGTTAGTGAGTAATCAATGAAGTATTTATTGAGACCTTCCTATATTCCCAAAAGTGAAGTAAGAAGTGTGAGTATCAATGATGATGTTTCTGACATGGTATTTTGCCTCAAAGGAACTTATGATCTGGTTAGGTGATAATGTATTTTACATATCAAATGAAAGCACTATATTCTTTAGAACTGTCAGAAATGCTTAAAGACTTCAGCTAAGGGTGGGGGGTATTCGTGATCTACAGAGAAACTAGAACAAATTGAAGGAAGTTCAAGGTGGTTACTGGAGAATTTTAGGAGGGCACTGATATTACAGACCAGAGATATGAGTTTAAAAGTGTACACATCTGAAATGTGTTCAGGAACAAGCATTGAGGTATACTAGTATTTATAGAAAATAAGATTGGGAACCCTGATCTTTGAAGGGAGATGAGTTTAACCTTGATGAAAGGGACTACATAATTGATTCCTAATGAAAGTGTTATATCGGGAAGATGATTCTGTCAGTAGGTGATAGAATGTAGTGGGATAGTGAGGTATTGGCGGTTGACGGACTTTTTACAAATCTTAAAATTTTTTTTTTGAGATGAAATTCACAGAGAATAAAATCAGCCATTTTAAAGCAAACAATTGAGCTGCACTTACTATCTAGTTCCAAAACATTTCCATCATCCCAAAGTCAAATTCCTTGCCTATTAAGAACAGTTTTCTACCATTCCTTCCCTTTTCTAGCCTTGGCAATCACAAGTGTGCATTCTGTCTCTAATAATTTATTGATTCTGGATATTTCATATAATGAAATCATATAATTTGTGATCTTTTATGACTGATTTCTTTCATTTAGCATAATATTTGCAAGGTGTATATCAGCCAGTATCACGTGTCAGTACTTCATTTCTTTTCATGTCTGAATAATATTCTAGGAGTCTATTTCTGAGTAATGTAGAAGAAAGTGACTAAAATTGCTAGTGTAAAATATGTTTTAAAGCAGTGATCACTAAAATCTGTAATTATATTTTGTTAATCTAAAAGAAGACACTAAAATCCTTATTCTGGGCAAATGAAGGGATTATTTCACTGATTAAAATAGAGCACTTGAAGGGGATTGATTTTAGGTGATAAGAGTGAAATTAGAAAGTAGAGCTATCCCACAGAGAGCTGAAAAATCATGAAAGAACTGAGAGTTAAGGTATAGTGTGAAAAAACCTGATAATTATTCCTTAAGTTTAAGTTGAGGGAGGTAAGTTAGAAAATAGCCGAGGAATAGGAATTGCATACTCTGCAGAATGTCAAGGATAGGTTTTATTTTGGCAAAGTGTTTTTCATCGCCTGTGACTGGGACAAAGTTGGAACCTGGAGACAGGATTTATGGAGTCAAGAAGACTGACTGAAGAAGTATCGCACATACCAGCTAGTGTGGCAGTGGGAATACATGGTGATGAGAAGTTCAACAGTTTCAGTCATGTTAGATGCCACCTTTGCAAAGGTCAGAAAGTTGGGTTGAGAGGTAGAAAGACTGTATTGATTCAGATAGACTAGTGCTCAAATTTAGTTTCTGAATTACTGATTTTACTTAGACAAATAATTTAACTTCTCTGAGCTAAGGGATGATTAAAGGAGATAACATTTGTGAAGGTGAAAAGGGAATTTTATATATAACAAATGTTATCTATGTTATATCTATGTTATCTATGTTTTATATATATACATATATATATATAAATATGAGAGAGAGGTGGGACATATGTATATAAAATGAAAGGGAGAGGAAGAGAGGTGGAGCAGGCAGAGAAGATGCTGAAAACTGTGCTTTTGGGGAAGGTAAATTACCCTTGGAAAAAAAAGTGAGCAGAGTCATTTATTTATTTGTTATTTATTTGTTGTGATTCATTTATTTATTTTATCATGTCTTTTTCCTAAAAGGATTTATAAAGATAGTTTTCAACGATGCATATCATGAAAAATGGATTTACAAGGATAGTTTATAAAGGCACATATATTGTAAGATCAAAATAAGTAAAAATTAGATTTTAGGAAAAGTCACATAAAAATGGTCAAGTGAATTTAGAGCATAAACTGAGTGCTGTGAATTTTATATTCTTATATGGACAATCTATATATTCAGCTTGAAATTTTAGATTGTGTTTTTTTGATATAGAAGCATCTAAGAGGACCTATCCAGCCAGTTACAGGCTGATGGAGGGAAGCTGGCGAGGAGGCTGATATGGTAGTAAACTACAGATACTAAAAGTTTTTCTCCTGATGAATATTCCACTTTATGGCTGCAAGCACATATTGCTGTCATATCTGTTAACAGCTTGTGTAAAACTGTTAAGTTTGTTTTTTTGGGGGGATGTGTTTAAGTAGTAAAGATTTTGTGAAACTTTCCTGCTGTTCTTTGTTACTTTGATTCTCACTAAGTGTGTTTTTTTGAAAACTGCATATTAAAGCCTTTTGAGTAAGAGGTGGAGAAAAGGCAGGTGTGCTCGGTGGCAGAGGACAATGGAGATTAGGTTTTTGTTCCCAGGATGAGTTGGTTTGCAGAGAGAAGCTGTGTAGGGGTCAGAAGGAGGAGACTGGACATTTTAGCACCGTGTGGATTGGATCTTCAGTTTGGCATCAGTATTTCGTTTGAACTAAATTGCAGGAATATTAGACACACCCATATTTAAATATGAACACACTTCAAAAATACATTTCTAAGCCAACTATACATAATGTTTTGATTATCTGATCTTGTCAGTCACCCACGTCTTAGTTCTATTCCATTGGCAGTAAATGATAGTCAGCATTAACTCAACAAAAAGGTAGCTCTATACTTGTGCAGCTTTAAACATTTTTAAACTGTTACAGGTAACTGCTTTGGTCTGAATGTGTTACCCCAAATTCGTGTAGTGAAACCCAGCCCTTTAGGTGATGGTTTGAGGAGGTGGGGGCTTTTGGGCAGAAATTATGTGATAAGGAGGAAACCTTCAAGAATGGAATTAGTCCTCTTATAAAAGAAACCCCTGAGAGCTTCCTTGCACCCTTCTGCCATGTGACGATACAAGAAAAGGACCCTTACCTGACCATGCCAGCGTCCCGATCTTTCACCTTCAGAGCTATGAAAGAGAAATGTCTACTGTTTATGAGTACACCACTCAGTATGTGTTTTTTTTTAAAATAACAGCTTGATAGACTAAGACAATATCCATACTCTACCTTTATGACTCTCCCAAAAACACTCAATAAGGCAGAGCAGGAATTTTCATCTTTCTCTGTTTATGAGTGAAGACACATCTTCAAAGTGTTTAATTTAGTCCTAGATGGTTCATATTTCTGGGAAATGTTGAGGCAGAATGAAATCTTTGCACTCTGCTTTTCCATGAAAAGCAGAGAAACTTATAGAATCCTGAAGCAGAAAAGATGATATTAGCAATTAAAATTGGTAAAATCTCAATAAAATCTGTAGTTGAGTTATAGTAATGTACTAATGTTGGTTCTTAGTTTGAACAAATGTTCCTTGGTTATGAATCTAGAACCAAAGAGGACAATCTGAGCAATAACTACTTTAGGAATGACTGAAGTCTATAGGAGGCATAAGAATTTTAGAAGATAATGAATAATTGATTAGAGAATTATGGAATAAAATGGGAATAATATTACTTAAAAACATGAGGTTAGAGAGAACTGAAGAGAAGGTAGTGGTGTCAGATGCAGTATCCCACTGGCTTTAACTCTACAGCTAAACTCATAACTTGCTCTCCAAAGCTGCTATTCCTTTGGGGTTCCCTAGTTTTATGAATGGAATTGCTACCGACAAATTGCTGAGTAAGATAACAGAACAGTGCTCTCTACCTGAGCTCTCTATTTCATTAGTCACTATGGACTGTGGACTCCATTACTGAGTATATCTTCCATTTTTTCTTTTTAAAAATTCTTTTCTTTTTTTTTTTTAAGATTTATTTTGCCTACAAGATCAGGGGTGTAGGCCAGAGGTGTGGGGGGGGGGGTGAGAGGATTCACCAGACACAGTGGGGAGCAGAACAGGTGGACCTACTAAAACACACTGCTGTGGGTGAGACAGGAGAGGTCTGTTGCCTCATGTTGATCAGCTCTTTGGCGGGGATCAACACATGCTGCAGTGGTGATAGTGTGACACTTAACCCCTAGGCCACCAGCGAGGTTCCTCTTCCATATTTTCTTTACCAAGTTCAGCCTCCAGCATCTCTCTCCCCTGAACTATCTACAATAGTAATCTGTCTGGTCCCTCAGCTTCCTGCCTTGTCTTCTTCCTTCCTATTCAGTAGGATCATTTTTCCCCCTTTTCTTTTTTCATTTAGAATTTTTACAGATAAAATCCAAGAGAAAAGAATAGCAATCATCTGTATTCTAATCACCCAGAATCAATCACTGTTGACATAATGTTTGTTTGGTGCCAATTTTTCTTTTGAAAGAAAAACCACTCCTTTGTTTTTTAAAAATAAAATGATCTACATTCCACACTAAGTGTTGAAACAAGATAAGAAGAATTACAAAGGTGAAAGTTTAGAAATCACCTCATCTCGTATTGCAGAAAATTATCATCACTAAATTAATAGGCATAGGGTGATCTTTCTAAATGAAAACTTAATCAGCATCATCCCCATTCTTAAAATCTTTTAATGTTTCAATCTAATCATGAGGAAAATAGGCAAACCCAAGTTGAGAGGCATTTTACAGAACATTCGACCAGTTCTCCTCAGAACAGACATGAAAGGTCATGAAAAACAAGAAAAGACTGATAAGTTAGTTGTCTTCGCTAAAAGATGTCTAAGAAGACATGAGTACTAATAGTATAGTGTGCTGTCCTGCGTGAGATCTTGGAACAGAAAAAACATATTAGTGTAGTAATAGGCAAAACCTAAATAAAACCTGGTTAAATTGGTCATACACTGATACTTAGTTTTCTAGTTTTGACAGATGTACATGGTTTCTTAGTTTTGACAGGTGTACATTGATCATGCATATCTAAAATAGACTTGGTGGGGGCGGGGGTTAGTGAAGTACTCAGAGAGGGATTTATGTCTCCAAAGTTGTACTTCCCTTGGCACACACGTGTCCCATCTCCTTATCTGGCAAAGTTCTCCTAATTCTTTAGTAACCATTTTATTAAACATTCCCTCATCTAGCATCCCTCTGTTTCTTTCTGTCTCTACTCCCCACTGGTTTCTGGCTGGTCTGGGAGGTGAGGTTACTATCTTTTCACAATTAAGAGTTGCCCTACATTTAAATTTGACTCTACCTTTTAATTGCTGTGTGACCATGGGCAAGCAACTTGGCTTCTCTGAGCCTGTTTCCTCAACAGTTGTCCTGAGAAATAAGTTAAAATAAGCAAAGTGCTTAGAACATCATTTGGCAAAGAAGTGGGGTTCAGAAATAGCTTGAAGGTATCCTGTAATCTGTTCCTTACCTTTGTAGCCTTGGACACAAGTTCAGTTAAAATAGCATGTAGGCACCACTGGGTTTCTAGTATATAATACAAATATTTGTTGAAAAACTGTTGTTTCCTTTGTCTGGAATTCACCTTCACTCTCTTTTCCTCTTCTCAGTGTAGCCAATCAATGTATGCTCTTTGTTCCCACCTCAGCTCAGGTTCAGTGCTACCCAAAGCCTCCCCTGCTCATGACATTCCCCTTGGAAATAGAGATTCCTTCTCTGGCTCCTGTAGTTCCAATTGTTTCCACTTGATTAGAACTTCCTTTTTCTCCCATTAGACTGTCATCCCTGTGAGCAGTATTAGCTCAGAGAAAAGCTCCCATAGGTGTCAAATAAATAAATAATTAAATCATTGGATTAGTGTCTCTGGGATCACTCACTGTGCTATTGTGAGGATCAACTGCTAAGTTCTCAGTAATTTTCCTACCTAAAAATGTCAAATGGGATTTTTTTCAGGAATAGTGAAAGAATTAAGATTCTTTGATAATACTGGCAGATAGTAAAGACTTAGAACTCACTGATAACAGACTTTTGAGCAAAGGAAAATGGAACAGTATTTGACAACTTTTAGGTGAAACATGGATGGCTGATAAGGCTGGGGAAATTTAAGAGGCATGTGCTCCCATTATATGTATTTGAGTAAAATTGACCTGAAAACAGATACACTATGCTTCTCAAAGCCCTCATTTTAAATATCGCAAGACATTGTGTACAATGTTTGTTCATAATAAATGCTTAGCATTTGCCTAGTGGGTGAACACAAACTCACATCATAGAAGACTCGAGGAAGGAAGAATCTTAACATCTGGTTTACCTTCATGATGAATGTAACAATAATACTTAGAAGGCTTCAAGGTGAAAGAAAAAATTTTTCATGTTTCAGGATATTATTTAAAAGTAACAGGTCTACCCTAAGGCAGGAGTAGGGATCATTTTCAGAGTTCAGTCAGAACTTTGAATATAGTTCTCATAAATATAGAATGGTATTTTTATTTTCTAAGAACCTCATACTTCTTCCATTGAATTTCTGTATTGCTGTGTAATGACCAGCTAGTTTCAGATCAGAAAGCAAGATTCAACTCACATCATTTCCAGTTGTGGTAATTTCTGAACATCCTATGGGAAGCCTACTACTGATTTGTTCTAAATAGATGATTGGACAATTGGGATTGTCCCAGTGTGAACCTTCTTGCCTATGGGACAGTTTTGGGTTGTCTTGTGATTTACATTTTGGTTATCACTCAAGAGTAGAGAATTTGACTCAAGGCATATGACCAAGTAAGGCCTAAACAATCATTTGAATCTGGTGAGTACTTCTAGCATAGAGTGTCTAAATTTAGGAAAAAAACCCACAATAAACCACATTTTTGGTACTGGTATATATCAAAGGAAGAATGAAAGAATAACTAGATTACTGACTTACTAGTAATTTGAACTTGTGTTTTATAATGAAGTCTTTTGTGAGTAGAACTGCTTTTGTTTTATGTTTTTTTTAAATTTCTGTTTCAAAGTGGGGAAGCATAGCTGATAGTAATTGGTGCTCCTTCCTAGAATAACTAGAAGAGTTAGATAAAATGTGTAAGTTATCTCTTTGAAGGCATCTGGTTGCTGCTGAGGAAGTGAGCACAGAGGAACTAATAAGACTTTGGGGAAGGGAGAAGCTGAGAGGTGGCATTATTTTTTTGCAGCCATTTTTAGGAGTTTGTTAATTTGAACAGAGGCAAGAGACTGATACTGAACTTTGCACTGGTAGAGGGTGGGTATGGGACAAAAACCAGAGCTTTAAAGGAGACCTGGGATCCCTCCGTCAGGCAGTATTTTTCTTGCTTACCACACCTGCCTACTCAGTGGGTAAGGGGAGGGTGTGCAATAAGGAAATGTATAAACCCAAGGAGAAACCCTCTGAAAAACTGAACTGAGTATTTGAGTCTGACAAGACATAGAGTTCAGGACCCACCAGGGAGAAAGACCCCAGAGAACATAAGAGTTTTTCAAGATCACTGAATGAACAAGAGTTCAAGCTTATACCCTGCTTTTCTGAGAATTGATATTCAACTTTCTCAAGGAAAGGCAGATCCAAATGCTTTAAATGTTGGTCAGCCTGGAATTTGGTCTCACATCTTTTTTTAGAAAGTTGAAGATCCAAACACATTTTGAAAGAGAAAGACCACTCTGGCTCCACAGGGAAGTGAGCCAAGTCTGTTCCACCTATAGGCACAACATTTTAGTGATTCTAAGTAAGGGGAAATGTACTTAAATTTTCACTAATATGTGTAAAATTCTTACCCTTGGCATTTCAAGGGAAGAGTTCAGATTCAGTCTTTTGGGTGCTGTAACCTGTATTCAAGATACAAAAGGAAGGGTTAGGGCTAGAATTGGGTTGAGTAATAGTGTTTTCTGAGGAAATTAAAAAATTACATAGAATAAACTATCTCTGCCAGACACCAACTATTCGGCACTGAAAGGGAGGAGCAAATAGTTGATGGGAACGTTGGTTCAAACTCCAGATTTGTAGTGTGAGCAATAATGCTTATGTCACAAATGCCAACTCAGCATGGTGATGTTCATCCATTTGTGTGTCAAACACATCATCAAAAGGTGGACTAATAACTACATTAGGGGAAGAAGAGTGAAGGTATTGCAATTGTCATTTTTGCACTAGCAGGCAACCACAGCAAAGCTAGAGGGAACTTTCTTCAAAAGTGAGAACAATCCAATCACGAAAGATTCTATTACCCTGAGATTTAAAAACACTTTTCATGAAAAGAGACTGAGAAATTGAAATCTGAGCATGCCAGCTCTCCCAGCAGGACAAGCAGGAGGCCATATTGAGGTTTAATTTTCTTTTGAATACTTTTAAATGAGAATTTGGATTTACCTGAGAGATTTAAACCTGATTGACAAAGCCCTTGAGGCATTCTCCTCAGCTGCAGAAACTAGAAGAGTTAATTGGGCAAGATAATGGAGTCAATTTTGTTAATTCTTCAAGTAGTACAGTTTCTTTTCTTTTTCAGTCATTTTGGGAGGTAATTATAAAGCAAGAAAAATCAGATTTATAGACTACAAGTCTTTCCAAGTGATTTAAGTACTGTTAAGTGATGATTGGGCAGCATAATGAGCCCGAAATTTAGGGCCACAGTGGACTACTGAGGATGTCTAGATTTTCTTATAGATTTCTCATAAAAAATGTTGACAAGTTAAGTTTTGTATTTAATTTGTATTAAAAAAGTATGTGCTATCCTTGAGCATGAAATGGAATCATGTGGTAAATGATCAATTGTTACTATTGAATTTTGGTCATATAAAATAGAAAGTTGATCTATTTTTTATTTTTATAATTAGAGATCTTTTTTGTTCATTGTGGGCACTCATAGGAGATTTTCTGAAAGGATTGTAGTGGGTAAAAATCTACAGTCTAGTGAAGACAACAAATAAACCACATTATTGGTCCTGATATACCAAAGGAAGATTAAAGATTATATTATTTGATAATAGTTATCCAAGTTGAAGAACTGCATTCCTTTTGACAGAAATATTTCCAGAAATACAGAACATTTTAAGAACAAATTTCTTTGTTTCTGAGTGGTTTCTAATAGCCATAAACACCAATAACCTACTCATTGATCAGTAGGGAATTAGTAAAACATATATTTATATCCACACAATTATAAATAGTTAGATCCATAGGATAAATATAAAAATGCCTATCATATTATTTATCAATTCATTCATGAGGTTTTCTTGGGTGTCAATTATATACTAGTCAAAATGTTAATGATAAAGAACACTAAGGAACAGGATACTCCAGGAAACAGTTATCACAGATCTAGTATGTGAAGAGAGGAAAGAGAAGGTAAACTAGATAATTTAAAATAATTATGCTAGCAAGCTGTAAATCCAGTTGATCTGACAATCAAGAATGATTTGAGACTATTTTAATAAAGGAAGGCCCAGAAAGGGACATGTTCCAGGCAAATGGAAGAGCATATAGCGTATATGAGTATATCGCAGGTAGCAGAGGTTTGGTGTGCTCACTGGTCTTGTGTGGTTGGCACCACCTGGAGTGGGTGAGGGACTCAGGAGAGAGATCATAGAGGGCTTTATAGGACATGGTGAGGAGTTTAGATTAATCCTAGCTCAAGCAGGGAGTGACATGATCTGATAAATGATGTAAAAAGACCACACTGGCAGTGCATGCTCGAGAATGGAGGCAGGGAGAAACATCAAGTCAGAACTGAAAGAGTCTAAATGAAAGATGAAGAGTTGGCTCATAATGTGGACTGTGGAGATGGCCCAATGTAGATTTACTTGAACTTTCTTTAGAGGCTATTGTTTAGACCTAATGCTATATAGGTCGTTGCATCCAGTCTCTCGACATAGAACTCATCTGAGTTTTTACACGGGTTTTCTAAACTCTCATTTTCCTCCTGTGAATTTGGAATATGGAATATCTGCTGTATCTCTTTTAGGGGGCCATGGTTTAGATTAAATAAGATAAAAGCTGAAAGCAATTGCTAAATGCTATAAAGGCTGTTATGTGAACACCATGTATTGTTGTTATAAATACAGAGAGATTCTATGTGGGAAGCACAACCAGAACTGGGGTTCAGTGTTCCTTTCCCAATGTCTTGGGTAACATTGAGTGCTTCAGTGACATCTTGGTGGTGTCATTTTCTCTATGTAAAGTGGATAAAATGCACTTCTTAATGTCTTTCAGGGCATGACAGTGATATGGAGCTGAGGGAGAACAAACTAATTAATAATTGCAAAATAATTGGCTCATATATAAGTGATAAAAACAATAAAATATTTTCCAAAGCATTTCTGGTACAGCCAAATTGATTTCATTAAGCCAGGTTTTACCCAGGGACTAAATTATTCCTGTTTGTGAACTAGGCCCTTTGGGGGTTACTTTCTCTGACACTAGGGGAAAGTGTAGGAAATTCTAGAGGCTCAGAATTTTAGTAACTTTAAAGTCTCTTAATTGGTAAATGGGAAGTGACTAGAACCTTCAAGGAATGTAATTCTTTCCATCACTCTTCAAGAATTACACCTTCAGGGAGGAATGAGAACTTCCCTCCCTCCTTAGGCAAAATTGCTATAAACATAAACATATGGTGTGAAATATGGGCATTAAGAGACTACTGCTAATTTACTTAATATATTTTTTGGAAAAAATGCTCAACATCACTTATAATCAAGGAAATGCAAATCAAAACCACTATGAGATACCACCTCACACCTGAGAGGATGGCACACATTAAAAATACAGGCAACAACAAATGCTGGAAAGGATGTGGAGAAAAAGGAACTCTTCTACACTGCTGGTGGGAATGTGAACTGGTCCAGCCACTATGGAAAGCTGTATGG
>PVIJ01005643.1:0-23294 GCA_004024925.1 Scalopus aquaticus
GCGGCGAGAGGGTTCACCAGAGACAGAGCGGGTAGCAGAACAGGCAGATCAGAAATACACTGCTGAGGGGAGCAGCGGGCGAGGCAGGAGAGGTCTGCCGCACCATGTGGGATTCTCCCCAGCCGGGCATCGAACTCGCGTCGCCGCTGCCGACAGCTCCACAGCGCAGCGCTTAACCGCTGTGCCACCGGGGAGGCCCGTCTCTTGATTTATCTGATGAGGACAAGGGTGAGCCAACCTGTTCTTCTCCCATTCCATCAGCGTGCAGTGATCCAAATTTTCACTGTGGTGCATCGTCCATCCCACACAGACTGACACAGGAAGAACTAATTGACGTGGTTCATGATTTGGACTTATCCAAGAACAAGGCAGAATTGCTAGGATCAAGACTCCAACAATGGAATCTTCTAGAAGAAGATGTCACAATTACTTTGTATCAAAAGCACTACCATCAGTTGGAACCTTTCTTCAGAAAGGAAAGTACTCCAGTGTTCTGTTCCGCTATTGAGGGCCTCATGAATGCCTTAGAAATCACTCATGACCCACAAGTATGGAGACTATTTCTAGACTCTTTGAAACTGAGTCTTTAGGCTGTGCTTTTGCACAATGGAAACCGTCTTCCATCTATTCTATTCATGAACAGCTATACAAGAGACAAGCAAAGAAATCTAAGTAGTAGTCTATGACTTGATTTTTTATAGGTATTAACTGTAGGCCTATTACTATTGGCATGCATTTCATGATGTAAACATCCATTTATTGCAGATTACAAAAAAAACAAAACTAGGGCCTCCCTGGTGGCGCAGCAGTTGAGCACTGCCCTGTGAAGCTGTCGGCAGCGCGCAATGAGAGTTTGATGCCCAGCCTAGGAGAATCCCACATGGTGCGGCAGACCTCTCCTGCCTTGCCCGCTGCTTCCCTCAGCAGTGTATTTTTAATTTGCCTTTTATGCTCCCCACTCTGTCTCTGGTGAACCCTCTCGCCGCCCCCCCCACGTCTGGCCTGTACCCCAGCTTGTATGGATAAATAAATCTTAACATAAAAAAAAAAAAACTAGAGCCAAAATTAGAATTTGACTGTCATATTCATGTTGGGCACATACAAATTGATTGGGAACGACTAATTTTATTTCAGTAACATGACTTTTGTAAAAATTTGTTGACCAGTGTAATTGGTGCAGCCTCTATGGGAAATGGTATGGACATTTTACAAACAATAATATATATATCCACATTTTGTATATACAGATTTGTTGACTAGTATATTAATTTAGGCTCTGAGAAAATAAATTTTCCTTTTATTGTCCTTGGGAAAATGTTCTAAAGTAAAATGTATTGAATTGTATTAAATATAGTTGCTGAGATTCAAAAAATCCTCCTTAAGGAGCTTTTGGATGAGATACTATAATCAAAACAGAGACAATTGGCACACTGTAGGGATAGGAAAAAACATTATAATAATACAGATGGGACATGATTGATGGTTAAGTTAATGCCAAGATAGTGTGAAATTAAAAATAAAGGAGCCACTATAATCAGAGTTGACTAAGTAGGAACTTTCTCTCAGAATGGCAATAGAGCTTATTTTGGAATTTTTGTAAATGGCAGAATTTTATCACTTAGACACGATTACATTAGTTTATTATATTAGTTGTTTAGAAAATTGAGCCACAAGTTGACGCATTAAAAAAATGAGTTGGTCTAGTAAATTTGGTGTAGATTCAAGAAGTACCATAAGGATGATTATATTTTTAAAGATAAGATTAAGATAATATACCCAAAATTTAAATATGATAAATGAATTTTTTTGTATGTGATTATAGATGGAATGAGTGCCTGTAATTACAGGAAAACACCAACAAAACTTTTCGTTGAAACCTGATACATGTTGAAATGTTTATTCTATATAGCTTTTCCATGTTATTTGACTACATTTGCCTTATTGTTTCATTCAAATGATCTATTTTTTAAATTGTTGACATCCCTCTTTCCTTGACAAAAATATTGAAAACATCTCTTGCTCATATGGCTACTTTGCAAAATGGCCCAGATACTCAATGATAAAACTTAAATAAGCCTTTGGCAGATCTGGCTTAATAATTGGTAATTTTGATGTTGCTGTAATGTTACACACCTCTTTTAAGGATAAAATAGCACCCCATAAATTATTAGTACAACCACACAGGAAAAATAATATCAAATTGAATCACACAGACGTCTGTAAGATATGCAGACTTTGGTATTTTGTATGGATATAAAATCATATTAGTCATTTGTTGATATAATCTTCCTAGAATATAAGATTTTTTATGCTCCTATATTGTTTAATAGACTTAAATTAATCATAATCTATCTAGAATGAAGTCCAAGTCCTAAGCAAGGAATATAGAAGAGATATGGGATCTGCCTTATTTTCTATAACTCCCCTTTGCTTTTTTACTCAACATATTTTTAAACTTGATCACTTTTACAAAGTTTCTGTTAGCAAATATTCATATCCCGAGGTACTAGAGATTTAAAAGAAAATCATTGTATGTGGCTCTCTACATGGATAACATCAATTTCATTTTGCCTTAATTTTACTCAATTATGTTAATAAGGGAATTTTATTATCCAGCAGTCTGCCTATCTTATATACACGTACTTGTGTAGAAGAAATGATCAAATCTGAATTGATCTTCTATTTTACTGATAGACCCTGGGTGAATTTAATGAATATCAAAATTATCTCTTTGCAGATCATTTAAATCCACAAGAGGCTTTTTAGCATAAATCCTGTATAATGGAGATCTTATTTTCCAAACCGCGCAGCTAAGGGCTATGTAGAGGTTTACAGTTTATGTGTTATTTCTGCTATATTTTATTTTGGTATATAAAATAAATATAAGAAATTGACATTTTATAAATTGAATAATTCTATTGAACTTCATGGTTATGTACAAATATCTTATTATATAAGCAGATTAATTTTAAGTTATTTTTGTTTAGTAAACCAAAATATAAATATGGCTTATAGGTAAATTTTAATTATAAATGATATTAAGTTACAGAGCTACATTGAAAATTTTTTCCTTATCAAATATGTGGAAAATATGTATCAAGTAGTCCCAAATGCACATCATTGAAATTAGCATTTAGTGAATAGCTAAAATATATGAAACATTCTTCCAAGTTCTTTACAGATATTCCACTAGCAAGAACTATAAGTACATGATATTATAGCTGTTATTACTATTCTTATTTTTTAAAATATGGGAACTGAGTTTCTTACAAATTGTTTTGTCTAATGTTACATAATGTATAAGATGAAAACTACTAGTATTTCATTTTAAAGTTCACTCACTTAGCACTAAACACTATTTGTACAAATACGCATCTTTCTCACCAAGCTAAATACCTGGTTTACAGCACATGATGTGGGAAACAATTTTATTAAAGGTAAATTTTAAAACTTTATCATGTGGCATTAATATCAGACATGTTACAGCTTGAACTAGGAATCCAAAATCTCCAGGTCAGTCTTTTCTGGTAAAACTTAAATCAGATGTGTGAATTCTAAAATGTAATCCTGGTTAGAATTCCCAATAAGCCATGTATGATTGTATGAATGTATGATATTTTTATTTACGATATTCCTCAAAGCAGTAAACATAATGTTTTCCTAGCACTCCCCTCATCTTTTGTCCAAAAAACCCCATTCTGTGCACTTGACATAAAATAGATGGAAATGGTATCTTCCACTACTATAGACTATTTATGTCCATCCAAAATTCACATGTTGAAGCCTAGTTCCTGCATGGTATGTGAAGCAGGACCTTTTTGAGGTGATTAAGTCATTAGAGGGGAGCCCTTATGCATCAAAATAGTGCACTCATGAAAAGAACCCAGACTGCTTCTTGTCGCTTCTACCATGTGAGGATATAGCGATAAAACAGGTATCTATGACACAGATAGCAGGGTCTCTCTAGACCCTGAGTCTAGTATTATGCCTTTGGGCTTTCCAGCCTCCAGAACTGAGTTAAATAAATTTCCATTATTATAAGCCACCAGTTCATAGTATTTTGTTACAATCACTTGAATGGACTAAAATGTTTACAAACATGATATTTCCATGCCTCTTTTTCAACATTAACTATAAACCTATTTCTGAGATTACACAGAAGAGTTGTATACAAACACACACATACATACACTCATATATGTATATATATATACCATATTTCATATATACACATATATAGTATCTATATGGAGATGTGTGTATTTCCAAAAATACTGGTTCTAACTGTAATATATGCCATTCATCTTTTCTTTCCTTATCACCTAAGCTCTGATTCCCTGCCTTATTTCATGCAATGCCTGTAAATAATGTGCAGGCACACATACCCCAGCAGCTGTCGCTCTCCTAGGGGCTCAAGGGATTCACAGCAGAGGCTATAGGGCCATCTCCTGCTGATGGTGGTGCCACACTGTGCAAAAATGATCCCTTTAGATTTTTTACACTACAGTGATAATGCAGGTTGTGGAGTTAGTTAAGACTCTATGTACACTGACAGAAGGGGAGAGATTACTACACATTCTGTACTCATGCTGTTACACTTCAGTCTGAATAGTGCTGCTTTGTACTTTCAGTATATCAAGAATTTACTTTTTGTAGGGAAATCACTTATCTTTGTGAAAAGTATAAATCCATGGCATATAGGCAAGATAACTCTACATTCACTCTTTGGTATTGCTATAAGTGCAGGCTTTGATGCTTCTTGACTTTCTCTTTCCTGAAATAAGTTCCCTTTTAGAGAGTTTCTCATATATCATGCAAATTGAGTCCTCTAAGAGGACATGCTGTGAGATGACTATATTCTAGTTAAACACACTTAGAGTGAAAACTAGAATCCTCATAATTACCCTCTTGGTCCATCAGGTTGAAATTTTTATTAAAACATTCATGATAAAGCTACTTAACAATGTTTTTTTTTTCCTCTTTGATCACATTTAAAGCCATATTTTTTCTCTTTTTAATCATATTTAAGCCAGTGTTTCCCATCGGCCTATATTATAGGGTGACTTTGTTCGCCATTGGTGCAACCAAATCTAAAATGTGAAATATTTAAAAGTTCTAAGTTCAATAATTCAAAGAAGATAAACATGCAATTTGCAGCGACATGGATGGAATTAGAGGGGATCATACTCAGTGCAATAAGCCAGAAAGAAAGAGAAAAATATCAAATGGTTTCACTTATAACAGGACTATAAAGGCACCAAATATGAGAGAGACACTCATGGTCTCATGGTGGGGGGGGGGGGCAGGAGGTAAGGAGGGTAAGGCACAAAATGGAGTAGGAAAGAACACAAGGGACCATGGAGATCGATCATGGGTGAATTGGTGGTGGGTTACCCAAGGAGAATACAAAATGTAAAAGATATAAATAACAATAAAAAATAAATAAATAAATAACCAAAAAAAATAAAAATAAATAAATAAAAGTTCTAAGTTCTAGTAAAGTGAAAGACTCTATCCCCCCTTTCAGCATGCAACATTACAGAGTTTACATAGGATATACTGTGTAAATGATTGAGCACTTATAAATAAAATTTTAGAAAAGCATGATAATCTTACCAACATTTCATGAAGGTTTTCTAAAGGATATCAGAATATGCTACCAAGTTATTACTTAACTGAGCAATAGAACTGTAATTTTCAATGATTTTATACTCTCATATTTATTAAAAACAGTATTGTATACACTTTCAGGAAAAAAGACAAAATTTGAAGAATTCCAAAAACAGGATAATTTTTTTCCAAGTGAATGTAATTGCTAAGTAGATGGTGATTTACATTTAAAACCATGATTCAACAAAATTTAGCATGATATCCCATAAAATCTTTCAAAATTAAGTTTGTATAGTTTCCCTCACAGGGTAAACTGTCTAGTGCTCTGGAAAATGGCTTTAAATCTGTCATTTCCTGTCGGTTTCTATCCTTCTTCTCTTATTTCACATCTTCTTTCCCTCGCACTTGGCTATGTCTTCATTCATCACAGACTCCACAGCTCTAACAGCAATGCTATCCTTCACTCTTAAATCATCAGCTGTCTCTGCCCCTGTCATGGCCATTGTTTGAAACAGGAAAAAGAAAACCCAGAACAGCAGTTGCAATAGCACAAGCCTCATAAATGTTCCCCAGGACTCCCATCATACAATCCATTTGTGCCAAGTCTAGGTACAGATCTCCTTGTGCTACTGACTAGCAAATCATACAGGAGCGGTGATTGTGTACTAGATGACAGTTACCCAGCACATCTTCCAGTTCTAGAGGGAGAGAGATTTATAACTGAGGACTTCCTGGATGTAAGTAAGTTGGTGACATCCTCTGTAAAAATGATAACAAACCATCACTTTGGTAATAGCTGTTGGGAAAGATTGTATTATGGCAAAGTTTTAAGGATTTGAATATGATACCTGAGAATGATTTTTGTACAAAAGAAAATATTCTTTCCAGGTCATGAGCCCATCACTTATAATATGTGTCACTGGTGTCTGGGAAAATAAGACAAATGGTGGATTTCGATTTCTTACTAGAAGTCTAAGGATTAATTTGCTAATGATTTCTTTTCTTGATTCATCATATATTGACTGTATGATAGATCTTCATGTATTTTCATTTCATTCGTATTTGATGAATAAAAAAAGAAATCTACTAATTATAAATGAAAGGTACAAAATATTTTAGACCCTCTGAAAAGAAATTTTATTAAAGCAAATGATACATACTTATAAATAGCTCTAGGGACAGATAGAAGTTCACAACATCCAAAGAGCTTGCTAACAATAAGGTGACCAAATTGTATGTAGTTAACATTATACAAACCACTTTTAAATTGTAAATTTGTAGCTGAACAAAGTTGCATTGTTTTGTTTTTTATTTTAAATGTTGCAACAAAGAAAAAGCATTACCAAGGGAAGTTGAGTATCTCAGCAAAAGGATGATAGAAGGGCCTTATAGATTTATGCTTCTGCAGGTGATTTGGGGGAGGACTTGAGGTAATAGGGATTTGCTACAAATTGTGTACTGTGAGAATATGAAGATTGGGCATCTCAACTGATCTGATCTAAAGTTTGCTAAGAATGAAGAAAGTCTAAAGCTATTATCGGTAAAGAAACAACACACTCAGAATAGACAGGATCTAGGGTTGTGTGATCATTTTGTTGTTTAATTAATGCCATTTTCCCTATGTTTAGACATTAAGGGATGGGTATGTTTTCACACAATTCCATTATGATTACAGAGAGATTGCATTTGATGTTATATGTGAACTTGGTCAATTTGGACAAGACTGAAGCACCGGTTGCTAGCAGTATCTGAGAGTTCCGGGGCTATTCTTGACTGTCAGAGATTGCCCTTCTGGTTTTCAACTTGAAAAGTATTCACAGAAATCAAAATCAAAGTAAACCAACGTATTAGTGATTGCAAAAGGGCCCAAGCAAAGGATTACTTACTGTATGATCCCTTGTATCCCCTTGCATTTAAAATTGATAAGCAAGCAAATCAAATATGTGGTGTTAAAATTCAAACTAGTACATACTTTCGGGGGGAAAACTGTGATATGGAAAACTAAACAAGATTGAGCTCTGGTAGTATGCTGGTATTGGTTTTTTGTTGTTGTTGAGCTGGGTGCTGGGTAAGTAGGCAGTTTTATTTTGTGATCATTGTTTGGTCAGTGTACTTTGGATCAAATCACTTTCCCGTGTGCATACTATCATTTCAGGAACATTGATAAATTGAAATTGGAGTTAATAATTAAAAAAATAAACTCAAGTGAATGTGACAACTTGAAGATTAATATTTAATATGGTTTCTGCCCAGAGGGTATTTGCATATTAATTTAGATTGTCCATTCAAGTGAGTCAGGGTAAACAGAAGACATACCCAGGATCCACTAACTTAAGTGACAATTAAAGCTCCCCGTCTCTATGTATATAAAGTGGAGAGCTGGAAAGGCCATATTGGTGCTTCCCCCATTAGCTTATTCACAAACTACATATTAGTATCCAACACCTGAAATGTGGGTAGTTTGAATTGAAATATATATGTATCTATTGTTTGGAAAACTCAACAAAACAATGTAACATACTTTTTAATATAATTTCTTGTTTATGTATTGAAATATTTTTGAAATATTATATTAAATGAATTATTAAAATTTCACCTGTCTTTGGTAATATGGATACTATGATATTTAAATAACATATGTAGTGCCTCCCTGGTGGCGCAGGAGTTAAAATCTCAGCACTATCAAGCTACTGCCAGCCACTGAGGCCTGATTTCACTGTTCCCTGCACCCCCCAGGAGCTGACCCACATGGCACAGCACCTCTGCTGCTCCCCTCAGCAGTATATTTCAGTAGATCTGCCTGTTCTGCTCCCTACTCTGTCTCTGGTGAATCCTCTCACCCCTGGCACCTCTGGCCTCCACCCCAATTCTTATATGCATAAATAAATAAATAAATATACATCTTTAAGTTACATATGTAGCTTATTTTTGGTTCACATATTTGTTTGGGGCAGCTTCCATGTAAGAATTAGTTAAAGCTTGTCTAGAGATTCAATTTGATATTCATAACTAAGGGAAGAAGGAAGTGATATCATTCAAATAATTAAAGCATATAGTTCAGTCACTCAATTGTTTTGCTTTTATTTTGTCTGAGAATATAGCACATGAATTAGAAGGTTAAGGGATACACCAGGGCAGGCCAGGAGAAATATTCTTGAGAACTCCGAATACTGGATATCTAGGAAATATTTCATTCTGACTTTCATCCCCTAGCTCCTCATGTCCTCCTATCCCAGATCTTACTACATGCGGCCAGTGAAAAAGAGAGCCCCAGAAATCAACATGGAGACTCTTTCTTGGAGTAAGAGAAGTTATACCAGCAGCTTCTTGGTGGGGGCATGGGGGTTTGGAGGGAATGGTAAAATGTAACGTTTAGTGCCAATGATAAATCTACATTATTTTGTAACCCACTGGATTGAGAAGGGGCACATACAGGGGTTGAACAGAAAAATAATAAGTATGTTGCATCCCTGCTTTGTGACAAACCCCTCAGTAGAATAATAGCATTGTTCTGTCTTTTTTCTTGAAACTGGAAATATGGTATTAACTAACCGTGGATAGGAAGAGGGGGATAAAGAAGGGAGGACTCTGTCTCTGGAAAGAAAGAGATGAGAACAGCCAGAAAAGGCAAGCAAGAATGTCACATTCTCTCTACTTCAGAATGAGGTGAGATCGCAGAACACAGGACTGATTACATATCCCTACTCATGTCTTTTGGGAAATAGATTGATTAGAGATTAAAGTGCACCTGTGACAGCAGAAACCGGAAACTCAAGTCACGGTGTCAGTTGAGCTGCTATAATATGGCAGCCTGGTAGAATGTCCTTTTCCTCTAAGACTCACTGTCTGCCCCACAAGGCAAAACTGAGGGAGATGAAATTAGTAAGTCACAGCAGGTACAACAGTAGAACAGAAGGTGGCCCCAAAGAAATTAGAGGAAGCATGTAAAAGGCCATCCCTTTTACTATCGGCATCTATGAAAAGCAAAGTGATAGTAATGATTTAATAAAAGAGATTAATTTATTAGATTGACATTTTCTTGATTTTTTTTTTCCTGACTGTCTTGTTTCCTTCTGGATTCTTATGTTCTGATGGCATTATGATATTTGGTTAATTTTGGATTCTGCACCCAAAATGAGTTTAAATACTTGCTTGATTCTCAATTTCATCTTTGAATGAGAATAAAGTGGAAAGCCTAACATTTTTCAAAAGAATTAAAAAGCAATATCCAAATAATAGTTTTGCTCTGCCAGGGTTATTGTAAGTATTGCTTGTGTTAGTGCATATAGAACAGGTGGCTTTCAACCTTGCACATGTAAGGACAATAAAATACTTGCTATCATTTTTATTCTCAGCAGCAGCAGTAGTAGCAGCAGTTACATCATTGTTTAAGTCATCCTCTGAATGATCATTTTACTACTTCCAATCTTGGCTTTATGCCACCAGCCTTTTCTTCACACTGACACCAAAGTAATCATTTAAAAAGGCATTGTGGGTGACATCACAAGCCGCATTACAGTTATCCAGGGAAACCTAATTGATATCAGGAAAAATAACTGTGTTTTTGAGGTTTCTGATCTATCTTCTGCTGACCTATTCTCTTATCTTACCTCTTACTACACGCTTCTTCCCATTTAACCCCAGCAAGCAATTTGCTGTCCCATAAACTTGCTATGTCTCATCTTTCCTTTGTGCCTGGGACAACACAATACTCGGGAAAGATCTCCCTCAATGGCTGAACCCTAACTCTCCCTCCAAGAGTCCTGGGGACATTTTACAAAGCTACCTCATTCCTCTGTTATTTTGGTTTAAGCTTATATACCCCAAACTTAGCATCATCTGCATATACTTCTATTACAGTTCTTACAATACACTTGAGCTTTCTTTTCATCTGTCTGTACTTGGTATATGCTTAATATATACTTGGTAATGAAACAAAAGAATGGGAAGGTTATGGGCTGAGACCAGGATAAAATGGAATAAAAAACAAATACAACCATATGAAAGGGTCATATTTACAGGGCTTCAAGCTGTCTATTGAAATTCTCCAATTTTAGCATGAAAAACAAAGGAGTACAGTTATGTAATCATGAAATGGTCTTTCAAGTCAACCCAGGTTTTTGGTCCTTTTATGAATAGGGATATCATATATTGAAATAACTTAAGATGCCAGGAGCTTTGCATATTTTACATATACTTAATACTTACAAAAACCCTGTATAATAAACTTGTCTTTATTTCACAAAGAAGAAAACAGATGGACAAAATTAAAGCACTGGAATGACTTCAAATATGTCTTCTGACATATATTCTACTACTATCCTCTTGTTTCACAGAGTACCTGAAGTTTGCTAAATACATACATTCCTATAATCCCAGTTTTTAGCTCAAATAACTGACATTAAGTGGTTTTATTTCTTTTAGTATAATGATTCCAGGAAAATGCGATAATACACCTGTATAAAGTTGGATAAAATTTATAACTAGGATGATTTTCAAAAGCTAGAATTTTAATAAAGTAAATAATTTTTGTGAGTCAGAAATTATCCCACCATTTTTTTTAAATTTTATCACTAAGTGTATGTGTTGCTGTGAATGTGACAACTCTGGGCCATAGTTTTCAAATCTTCAGAAAGATAAGAATAAAGGATAGCACAGTGTCTTTGTAGCTCTTACCATCTGTCAATTTCTTAATTTTAATGTCACCTTCTTTGTAAATATTAATGTTATCAAATTATCATATACATTTTTGAAGATAATTATGTTATAGACTGTGTACATTATGTTATCAAAGAATTTCTTCTGATTCTCTAGCAGACAAAACATAATTGGTATTTTAATTATTGTGGTCATCAGGCACATATCTAGATGTCTTGAGATAAGTGACCAATTAATTACTTTTCATCTATTTATTCTGCTTAAAACACATGGTTTATAAAGAAAATATGTTTAGCAACAAACTGAATTTTATAATTCTGACAAGGAATTTTATTTTGAACATGTATCAGACCAGCAAAATGCATTTAATTGTTTGAATTCTAAATCAGTGCAATAACTGTCAGTTGATGTTTGTTGAAAATAGATTTTTTAAACCTATGCAATATTCAGATTTGTGTGACACAACTTGTATTTAAAGTTGGTGTGCTACATTATGATTTGCAATTTCACTAACAAGGCTATTCAATCAACAAGATAAAATATGCTGTATTTTAAAGATAGAGGCACATATTCAAAACTTTGACTTATTATAAATAATTTATTATGATAGATACCTAATTAATTATGTGGATAAGACTTATTGCAGAATAATTGTATTATCTTGTGCCTTTTGACCATAGTATTCACACATACACAAAAAATATACTTTCACATTCTTATTGATCCCATATCTGGCATATGAGAGCAACTGTCACAAATTTCCTATGTGTTTAAAAAAAACTATTGAAATGCTGTTTCAAATAGTATGTGTATTATGTGTATTAATTATTAATTATGCATATATATACACATGCATGTGTATGTAATTATATATACAATTTATTTCCTGTTTGGAAAGACTGCTTCTTAGACCTATTTGATACCCAATTCATCAGATATTTCCTTAAGCCTATCTCACATCTGCTTGATATCATAACCATTCATCCATTTGTACTTAAGTGAATCTGCCATTTATTTTCTGAGGTTTTCTTTTATGCGATTTTAGACCATAAAGTCACAACAATAAGCAGCAAGGTGAACCACAAATAAGATTATAACTATGAGTCAGGTCTTAGGAGTCAATTGGTAAAGTTGCATTCTTGCTCTTCACAATCACTCTAAAGTCTTTTAAAGCTCCATTGATACTTGAAAGTAAATGATTTTACTTAATAAAGCAGACATTTTAAAAGAAGATAAGAAAGTAGGAGAATGCATTCTGGGATTCTTTGTATTGTAGGAATAAGTCATGTTAACATTTAAGTCAGCATTTGCCTTGGGTGTCAGGTATCATGTAAACAAGTTTACACTGATTACATATTTTTAAAGGAAATTGAGATAATAATTTAAAAAGTTTTCATTCATATTGATCTTGATAAGTATTTATTGGAGTGTTTTTGTCAGGGAAATGCTCTTGACTAATTATTTCCTACTTTATTACAAAAATGACTTTGTGTCAGTGTTTTCATTCATGAAATAGGAAGACTAGTCTACCTCATTGACGTGTGGCAAGGATTACATGAGAAAGTCATGCAAAGAACAACAACAGTGGGATTCCTAATAACACTGAAACTATTAGGACCCTAAACAACTAGTGATTAGCTACAATTCTTAATTATAAGATGTCAGGGATATTATTTATATTAGATTGTGCAGATAGGCTGTAGTGGCAGTTAAGAAGGTTGTTCATAGAAAGGTATGGAGATTCTTAATAAAAGTTAACTTCTCGGTAAGTTTAAAATGGTATTACTCAATGTATTCAAGCTGATTATCATGGGGATATTTTGTGAGTATAAATGCCATACTTCAGGACAAACTAAATTGATAAATATTACGTGGTGATATGTTCCTAATAGGTAGAATACATGGATCCTGAGACTGAGGGACAGATATAGCTGTGGTCCTGCTTAACATTACTCCCTATAACTCCCTTGGGAAGTAGGTGCTGCTGTCCTCACACCCCAGGTCCTGTAGGTCTAGATATGCAGGTTACCAGAGTGGGGAAACTTCTACCACAAAATACCAGCTAACACTGTCATTTTGTGTTCTTCATTGCCAAGAGACTAGGGTGGAGGGGTAATTAATTCTGATCATTAGATGAGCTACTTCTACAGTTACACATTGAGTGCAGAAGATAATATTTTTGATACCCAGGTAATATCTGAGTGTCTTTTACTCCCCTTGATGAATTTTTATGGTAAATTGACAAATATATCAGCTATAAACTGAGCAGGGTATGATGAGTTGTAGTTCAAACCATTCAGGAATGAAAATAAGCCACCTACTCCAACTAGAGTGCTTGTAAAATGTGTGTAAAATAAGAACAGTAAGAAGTTTTTAATAAAGAAGGAAGATAATATCTTGTAGTTCCAAGACCAATAGTAAAGATAGAGGATGCTGCTTATCCTATTTATCAATATATGAATTAAGTTCCCCTAGGAAAAGACACATGAAGCTCAGTGGAACTGTCCCCAGATGGGATAAATTTGTCAGAGAAGGAAGTTACTCCAAGTGAGGAGAGCACTTCAATGCACCGCCCAGGTCCCCCTTCAGAAAGAGGCATGTATTTCCTCACCTGCTGGAAGTGTTGCCCACTGACTGCTTAATGAATTCATTTCTGGAAATGTTTTCCTGTTGAAGGTTGAGTTCTTATCCAAAATAATAGCTTCTCTTCAGGGGCAGTGTGCACACTGTGACTTATCCCTTTATAACATAAAATCTCTGTCTTGTCTCACACTGGGACATTGCGAAAGTCTCTCCCAGCTTTGGGCTTTCCTTTGGGATCAGTGTATACCTTGGTTGCAAGTGCTATTGTTGTATTTTAACTTTTCCTTTCTCCAAATTCTGCTTCTCTTTCTTCTCCTAGTTGTTTTTTTGTTGTTGTTGGTGGTGTTTTGCCTTTTTTATTTGTTGTTTTTTGCTCTGTTCTGTTTTTTTTTCCCCTATGCCTACTCTCCAATAAAATTACTGCCCACACATTACAATCTTTAAGTCTATCTCCTAGGGAATCTAACTCATATATTTACTCCAAAATAATCTATTTAATGAAGAAGATGGAGAAGCAAAAATTTCACCAAATCATAAAATAAAAACAACCAAAAGAATTTTAAAACATTGCTCTGAACATATCACTAGATACCCACTGGGCCCAGAGGAGCAAGTGTGTTATCTCTTTCCCAAGAGTAGGGGAGTAGGTCATAAAAGAATACTCTTTATACTTGGTGTTCCTAATCTAGCTTCTGTCTCTAAATAAAGTCTTCATTTGGAGGTACAAACAAAGCCTCTGTTGAGGGACTCCATACCTAAAGGCACAATTTCCTTTTTTTTTTTTTTAAGATTTAGTTATTTATGCATACAAGAACTGGGGTGTAAGCCAGAAGTGCAACGAGGTGAGAGGATTCACCAAGACAGAGTGGGAAGCAGAACAGGCAGATCCACTGAAATACACTGCTGAGGGGAATAATGAGCGGGCAAGAGAGGAGAGGTCTGTTGTGCCATTTGGGTTAGTTCCCTGGCAGGGGATCAAATTTGTTCTGCCATGGCTGTGATAGCTTTATAGTGCTGTCTTAACCCCTTGCACTGCAAGGGAGGCCTTAAATTGGTTATTTCTTTTAGAGACTTGAATATACTTTCAGTCAAGCCTCTCATGCCCACCCAGGATACAGACACAAATCCTGCTTTTCATGGTTCTGGAATTGAAACCATTAGTGTGGTCAATCTTATGAGTTTCTTTGGAACTAAAATGAGAATGCGATATTTTGTCCCCTTTCAAAATAAGAGTGTTTTCTGTCTCCATTACACATTTAGGACAGCAAAGGTTAATCTTTCCTCCTGAGCTTCACAGGAAACTCAAGATTTATAATCCCCTTAAAATGTTTAAAAAAATATTCACATTTACATTTTTAAAGGTTTATTTATTTATGCATACAAGATGGGGTACAGTCCAGAGGCATGGGGCGGCGAGAGGGTTCACCAGAGACAGAGTGGGGAGCAGAACAGGCAGATAGACGGAAATACACTGCTGAGGGGAGCAGCGGGCGAGGCAGGAGAGGTCTGCCGCGCCATGTGGGAATCTCTCCGGCCAGGCATCAAACTAGCATCACCGCTGCCAACAGCTCCACAGCGCAGCGCTTAACCACTGCGCCACCGGGGAGGCCCCACATTTACATTTTTTAAGTTATCATTCTATTGCTGATTTCTTATCTCTTAGCTCTGGGGAAAAGATAAATAAGTGTTATTTTAGATATATATTACTTGCCTGCCAGGCTTAAATAACACAGGAAAGGGAAGCTAGAAAATCATAGCACTTTTCTTTAAGATTTCTGAATATCGTGAACTCTGATGCTAAGAATCAGAATATAATCCTTTCTATTTTGGTGTAAAAAGAATTCAGTGTCATAGAAAGGCAAGGCTTAATTTTCTATTTTTTGGTGAATAAATAATGTTCCATTTAGAATACTAAAAAAGATGCATTTCATCAGATTATTGAATATAATGACTAGCAGAAGACATGTAGTTTTTCAGAGTGAGTTTACATGACATATTTAATGTAGTTGAGTTCTAATTATTAATTTAACTGGAACATATTTTTTCTTAATAAATTAAAAATGTATTGAAATTATTACTTAAAATTAATGCAATTTACATTTTATACTATTAAGGGATTGGAATTTCAACATTATTTGAAAAATCGACATCTGCCATTAACTAATTAACTGTGATTTTTGTGAAAAAATAGATTTAATATCTTTCACATAACATGTTTTTAAGTGTATAGTATCATTTTGATGTTCAAAATATAACATTCCATAAAGCTTGAGAATTTTTTAACTTGTTGAGTATTTATTGAAAATAATACCAGGAATAGCTTCCCTCCCTCCCCACTTCCAAATATAAAATCATTTTTGCTAAATAGATCTCAGTTACATGCCTGCATTACAAGGGGTCCTTTTCTGCACAGTCATTTCTATACTCTTGTCCCAGGCATCTGATAGTAATCATCCTGACATAACCAATGGCATCAAAGTGGACAAATAAAATTTTCCCTTTAATCTTAAAATAAAAATGGAGAGGGAGAGAAAAGTTGTCATAGTCAAGTCACAATAATGTCAGTGCTCTGATTGCTAAATGTTATCCTGGTGAAAATCTGAGCATTGACCTGTTTTTTCTTTCAGGAACATTCATTCTTCAATTGTTAACCTCCCAGAGACAAGCCCAGTGGTTTTGTAATATAGTGTTTTCTTTTTCTTTATTATTTTTAAAAAGATTTATTTATTTATGCATACAAGAACTGGGGTATAGGCCAAAGATGCAGGGGTGGATAGGACGGGAGAGGATTCACCTGAATCAGAGTAATAGCAGAACAGGCAGATCTACTGAAATGCACCGCTGAGGGGAGCAGCAGGCAAGACAGGAGAGGTCTGCTGCGCCATGTGGGCCAGTTCCCTGACCGGAGATCAAACTCATGCCACAGTGGCTCCTGATAGCTTAATAGCACTGAGACTAAATCCTGTTCCACCAGGGAGGCCCCCATTGTTTTCTTTTTCTTAAACAATCTTGGATTCAACTACTAAATCCAAATTAAAAATCCAACTACTAAATCCAAATTAAAACTAAACAGGAATCTCAGAAAAAGTAACTGGTTGTTCAGCACTAAATGGAAAGAAAAGAGGTGTGAAAATTTTTAAGTTTTGTTTTCCAATCAGCTTTCCTTTACCTGATAGATGTAAAATGTGATTTTATTTAATTGACTTCAAACTTTAACTAAATTTGTAAGTATGAACAATATGAGATGTGTGGGAGGTTCTGCAAAACTTAGTGTGTCATCTGTGTAATATAACTCAGACAATTGACAGGCTATTTTTATTATAGTGTCTGGTAATAAAGACAGTTCAATATATAATTGTTAATGAATTTATTGGCTACACTGCCACTTCCAGTGCCTGAAATATATGATTTGTCGTATATACATCATTGTATATTTTGCATTTCTTGAAAATAACTAAATAATTCTTGATGAGATTTGTTCCTGAGTGTGTAGTGATTACAGGTTTCATGGTTTAGTCCAGTAAAAGCAAACTCTGAGTCTTTGTGACTAACAAAGAATGTAAACATATGCAACAGGTCAGGCAGAGACAGAGACAAGGAACAGAACTTTCCCTATGTGGTGGGAGACCATCACTCAGCTCTTCCTACTTTCTCATGTAGGAATCCAGAACCACTGTGGTGAATCTACTGAGTTCAACTTTTCTTCATATATATACGTGTGTGTGTGTGTGTGAGTGTGTGTGTGTGTGTGTGTGTGTGTGTGTATTACATTAGTGACATATCATCAAAATTTATTACTTTTTAAACTTTTCCATTTGTTTGTTCTTTACCAGTCTACAAAGACTAACCATAAATTTAAAAAGAAAGCTGGTTTCATTGACTATTGACTGCTATCTACATTACATGATGTTTTTTCATAAATATATTTCATGTAAAGCAAATGCTTTCATTTATTGTTGCTGAATGATTCCAGTGAGAGTCACTGATATTTTAAATTATTGTTCTTAGCATATATAACCTTCCTAATGACATATATAATTATACACACACATCTATCAAGGTTTCCTCTACTTACATTCTCTTCAGTTATTTCTATGCTTGTCTTGATAATTACTCATAGGCTGACTGACACTACTTCATGCACAGAAAGAATGTATTCTATAAATATGGAAGTTAAAAAAAAGAAGGGGCATTGAGGCATTTTTCATAAACAGAAAGGGAAAATATAATTAATCATTTTTTTTTACAATTAAACTTTTAGTCAACAAAACTAGGAGACATTAAGTAGCCACATAGTTGACTTAAAGTAGAAAATGTGATCTATAAGAAAAAAATATTTGATTTTTTGAGACAGTTTCATGGTATCCTTAGAAAAATATTCCTACATGGCATTTTTTTATGAAAATATCAAGATAATAAATTAAATGCAGTGTATGTATTAACACTGTTATTTTTCATGTACTAATTATCAGTGCTCATTCTTATTAAAATACATGGAATGATGGGTTGAATTATATAAATATGTCCTTTCAATATGTAGTTAAAGTATAAGAACATAAAATAACATGAAAAATAATTTTGTTATTGGAGTAGAATTTAATGCTAAGTACCAAAATATTTATATTATGCCATTTATATAATTTATATATTAAACATAAATTGTATAATTTTTGACAGCATTGTTGGTATCTATAACTTTTGAATTAAATTTATGTCCTTCAAATTTTCTGGAAATATAATATAATATAATAAATATAATACAATATAAATTACATATAATATACTATGTAGTATTATCTTATAAGGTTATATTTACATAAAGATAATACAAATACTGAACAGTTGAAAATTAGCAAAATAAATGTTTATATGTTTACATGATGGCAAACATCCCATTGTGTTGACTTGCTGCAATGAATGAGGATATTTGGGAACCATCATTTTACTATAGATATTTAAACATAACACAGAATGTATCCACTGTGGAAATTAAGCAAAAATAATTCTCATTTTTGATGTGACAGAACAACATGCACAGATTCATGTATCACTTTTGAAATTGATGTACTACAATTTCACTTGCATTGTTCTGTTTTCTTAATAGAATGTATATAACTGAACAGGCCTGCTAATGTAGTATTGTACATGCATATACCAAGTTACACAAGAACATAAATCTGTGTTTGGGACTTTAAAAATGTCCTTTCCTGGTTTTAATACTTCTCAATATATCCATATTAGCAGAACACATCACACTGGAGAAGACTGCCTCTTGGACCATCAGAGGGATATTCAGCTATTGACAATGCAAAACACACGAACTGAACACTCTTTATTAAACAGATAGGATTTATAGATTTAAACTCTGTAATACCTCTCTGTGTTCCACTATCACAAATTCAGTTTTACCAGAATCAGGTGCAAATATAGGAAACATGTCTGACCACATGTAACAATGTTTCTGACATTGCAATGTGATGAACTGACAGCACAGAAACAGAAATCATAGCATTGGATAAAAGCCACAGTGGGGAAAAGGCATTATGTTTTCATTTTAACATTAGCTTATTTAATCTAGTGCAAATGTTGATCTCGTGAGAAAAATGTTCTCATGAGAGAAAAGTAATCAAAATTCTGAGAAAAATTTAGATTTCAAATTGTAGAGAATAAATAATATAAAGGAAAGAAAAAAAAAAAAGAGGGGCCTCCCTGGTGGCACAGAGGTTAAGCGCTGCGCTGTGGAGCTGTGGAGCTGTGGAGCTGTGGAGCTGTCGGCAGCGGCCACACGAGTTCGACGCCCGGCCAGGGAGAATCCCACATGGTGCGGCAGACCTCTCCTGCCTTGCCCGCTGCTTCCCTCAGCAGTGTATTTCTGATCTGCCTGTTCTGCTACCTGCTCTGTCTCTGGTGAACCCTCTCGCCGCCCCATGCCTCTGGCCTGTACCCCAGCTTGTATGTATAAATAAAAAATAAATATTAAAAAAAAGGAAAGAAAAAAAAAAGAACTGCAATTTTTCCAGAATTATATTTTCAATGTTCTCTTCAATATTTCTTAAAATAGCAGGCAGATATCTGATTGAGAGGAAAAGAAATTTTCTCTTATAAACTACAGCATTTGATATCCAGTGAAAAGACAAAGTAGGTTAACAGCTCAGGCTTCTCCGAATGACGAACAACAATGTCAAATCTATTTTAGAAGGAGATAGCACCATTGCTAAAGTATCTTGAGGCTCATGAGCCCTTTTATTGAAAATACACAAAGAAAAGCAGTGGTCAAGGTCACCAGTCACTGTGAACACCAAACAATGTAATGACATGGACTATTGGAAACTTCAAACATTTTATCAAGCAGGAAAAATTGAATTACTCGGAACAAGAATACCGTGAAGCTTCAAAAACCAACAGGAATAATTTAAAATGCTAGACTAGCATTTTTGGAACTTCAAATTATTCACCCTTGGGGCTATGCAGACATGTGGGAGTGGTGTATTCATCATGAACACACTGTATATTAGTCATTTGTAGAACTGGTTTGAGTTTGATACAGCTAAATGGCATTTTACCTGGGTAGAGTCCTTAAATGTGCATCATCCTACATGTAACCTGCTGTCCACATTATCTGTTCACTGAACAGTGAACGTTCAATTTACTGGGGATGCTAATCTAATATACTGAAGGGAAAATGCAAATAAAATGTTAAGGGAAAGGACACAAATTATATTAACCAGCATAAACACTAGTATGGTAGAATAAGAGAATCTCTGCAAAGAACTGATCGACAAGAAAATTAAGGTCATATATTTCAGTTATATTTCTCCTTTTAAGTTGTAGGTAATTTCCATATTAAATTTTTTCTTTATTTTTCCACTTTTTGCCCTATAGTTTCAATCAGTCTTAACTGTCCTAGGGACTAAAATTTTTAAGAAATTTGCTTAAAAAAATGTATAATTGATTAGCATTTTATTTTGTATAAATTTAGCTGAAATTTTATTTAATAAACAAGTTCATAAATATTGAAGATAAATTAAGAACATTCTTTTATTTGCATAACATAAATTTCAATATTTTCACTGCAATTATTTATTTTGTTCAGCGATATTAATTGAAGTTGTAGGATAAATAAGTTACTATAGCTTCAGGTTTTCCATTCCTTTGATGTTACTATGACTCAAATTTTCTTTATGAAGAAATACTGTATTCTGTCTTTTTTAAAATCTTTCATAATAGTCCCTTTTTTTAATTGAGGGAACATTGATTTACTACACTATATGATTCAGAAATACAGAATCCCACAATTCATTTAAAAGAAGTTTGGATAATATAACAACTTACTAGGGATTTTCCTGAAATTTCATGTGATATTTTTCACATCTCTCCTCATTCCTGTTATGTTTATTTAATATATTTTAATCTCTGTATTTCATACTGTAGTTTTAAATAAATTCACAGTGAATATATGCTCATACTAAATACTTCAAAAACCTACCAGTTTTCCAGTAGTTAGATCACCTCTTGAAGTATTTATCACTTTGAAAGGCAGTATTTCATGAAGATACATCTAGTTTAAAACAGTAAAAATTGGGATTTAAAAAATGAGTAGATGGGTGGAGTTGACTCAGTATTGCATACGAAAACTATTATGTACATATAGCTAATAATTTAATAATTTTAGAGTTATTTTTCTATTACTTTGCAGCATACCGAACCTTCAAATACTACACAATGAGAATATTTTAATATTTTTGATGTCAGATGTTTCTGAAATTTTATTCCTGCGTGCTGTCCTCTCCCTAGTTGTTCCTTGCTGCTGCTTCTTTTTTTCATCTGTCTAATCTTATTTTCTAGCGCTACAGTTGCCTTAATCTCTAGCCTCTTTCCCTTCATTTCAAAAATACTTTAAGTCATCAAAGTCGTGGTGAGTCACCAAATAGTAACCGAAGTCTGCTTGCTCAAAGGCATAGCCAAGAAAAGGTGGTGGAGGGGGTGGTAGGACTGCATTGTTCTCTAGATCTAAGTTTCTGCTTCCTCCAGAATCTCCCTAATGTAGTCACCTCCTAGACCTTTTATGTAATTTGTTGTATTTTGTACAAGTACTTTTTGTTGTTACTTGCTAGAATTTTGACCTTTCTTAGGGAACATAGCTTTATTGGAAGTGAAAACTTGTGTAGACATATAAGCTAAGGAGGTAAGAAAAGCTGAATAATGGTGAATATTGGTGACACTGCCTTCCAAAATTTAGTTCATTTTAGCTCATATTACTCTAGTGTAAGTACTGGAGTAGAAGATCCTGTTTAAGAAAAATTGTGTAATAATGTAGTTTTTCCCACTTAACTAACATTTGGTGAAGTCTACAGAAGTAGATCTTAAATAAATCCTTGATACATTAGTACTTTATAAAGACTGAATGAAACATAATAACTTTTATCTGAATGCTGACAGATATTTCTTGAATTTGCTAATTGAATTCACTAAGTATAAGTATCTAAAATATTAGATCAATACCACATTTTAATGTAGCAATAAATGTACTAAAATGTGAGATAACTTTAATATATAATCACTTGAAAGCTCATTTTGACATCTTTTACTACAGAATTAGAGCTCAAAGAACATGAATAGATTTCTTTTGGTGGTAAGCCAGAAACTCAAAGGAAGGATGCTACCTTGTTGGAATGAAATAATATAAATGATTTCCTGAAGATCCATAATTCTTAAATACAAGAGATATTTTTCAGTCAAATATGGCTAATGAAATGGATAATGACATTGTGTTTTATTTTCAAAACTATGAAGAATTTCTTTGGTGAAAATTAATTATTAGTCATGAAGTAACATCTCATGAGATGATAGTAAAAGGAAGCATTACCGTGCTATTAAAAATGAAATATATATGAGTTAATATAACAGATGTCTTCAATATGACCTTCATTTGCTTCCTCTTGCTGCATATACTAACAACTGAATACTTTTAATTTGGAGTCCAATTCACTAAAAACAAAACAAAGCAAACTGACAAACAAAGCAAAATGACAAGTTATCAATATTGACTTACTAAATCTGAGTTAGGTTGCTAGGTTTTGAGTATGGTAAAATTAATCATAGGTGAAAATAATACCTTATTACAAAGATTAACCTTGGACTTAATTTAATTTTTTAAAAGATTTATTCATTTATACATACAAGCTGGGGTGCAAGCCAGAGGTGTGGGGCAGTGAGAGGGTTCAGTAGAGACAGAGTGGGGAGCAGAACAGACAGATGGACAGAAATACACTGCTGAGGGGAGCAGTGAGCGAGGTAGGAGAGTTCTGCTGCGCCATGTGGGAATCTCCCTGTCCAGCAGGGCATCGAACTCACAGCTGCCTACAGCTCCACAGTACTGCACTTAATCCGTTATGCCACCAGGGAGACCCTAATCTTTTTTTTTTTTTTTTTAAATGTGCTTC